>JASANA010010956.1:0-12354 GCA_030248095.1 Ptycholaimellus sp. GST1_10 | reverse complement strand
AGAGAGCAGTGAGAGACTGGCCACCGCAAGCCCTTTTTATGGGAGCGCGCGGGAGCTGATTAAGGGCCCTCAAACAGGGCCCGCCCAAGCTCGGGCATGTTTGTTTACAAGATAAGCTCTTGCAACTGTTGAGTTGTGGGGGCCTCTTTGAGGGATGGCCGTCCAAGCGCTGATAACAGCTGCTTGAGCCCACGGAGTAGCAGTAGCTCAAGCGCACGGGCGCTGCTATCGCTCTTCTCCTGCTCTGTAGGCAAGGGACAGGCCCGTCGACCTGTTTACCTTGCAACCCCTGGACTCAGCGCAGCCGTCGCTGTATACTGAGTTGAGGCCTGTTGCAATCAGTGCCTCCTGCAGGGGGCATGGACAAGAGAGCGGAGGGACTCGAAGGCTAGGCTCACTGCAGCCTAGGTCAGATAAGCCTGTTTCGCTGCCAGCAGCCAAAAAGCCCATGCAGCGTCACTGCTTCCTTAGCAGTGAACAAGCTGAAGACGCAGTCCACAAACTGCGAAAGCAAAAAAACACCGAAAAGATTTTCAGATGCCGATCGCTGCTCCAGGTTCAAAAGCTGAAGCGAAGAGTACTAGCTGAGGCAGGCTGGCAAAGCATTGCCAGTCTGCAGGTGCAGGAAAGTCAAACTTGAGCGCTCAGGCCTGTCGCGTCCAGAGGCTTTCGGAAGCCAAACAAGGGGAAAGGTGTGCACTCCTTTCGTCCAGGTCTGGATGCAGGCTGGTGTTGACTTTGGCGCGGAAGCTGCAGCCAATGCTGCGGTCGGTGAGGTCGATTGCAGGGGTCCTGGCTGGCAAGCCGAGAACCCGACGATCTGCTACCAAGCGCTGCGCCGACCCAACTCCCCATGGCAAGGAGGAGGGCTGGGCGTAGACTGTAGCGATGCCGCTGTGGAGGTTGGTGAGCTCGTCGCTGTCGCCGAAGCGATGGACGGTGTGCTAGTGCGTGAAGCTGGCCATGTTGTCGAGCTTAAGCATCTTGCTCACCACCACCAAGCCTTCTGTTCTTTACTACATACCAAGATTGCTAAGAGGTTGAAAGGATGAATAACTGAAGACGAGGGCGAAAAGCAGGAGTTAAATAGGAGGAGATAAGAGCCTAGACGGCCAAAGTTCAATGTCGTCACTCTGAAGCTGCACAATGTGTAATGAAACAGAACAAGTGAAAAGAGAGAGAGAGCGTGGGGGCGCGTGAAAACCAAAAAACCCTAACTCTAAAAATATATGGGGCAAAGCGCGATAGGTGTCCTCGGAGCACACCCCCTTCCACCTTACAATATCAATGCATGGAATTTCGTCACTCAAAAGAGCAAGTCTGTGGTTTCTCAACTATTTTCAAAAGTAAGCACAGATTTAGAATCAGTATATATGACTTGTGAACAAAAAAACTCAAGTCTCCTGTTCAATTCTCAGCCGTTCAGCTGTTACTGATTATTGATGCTATTGCCGTGTGTGAAAGTTTGTGGCTCAAGAGGGTAAGTCTGTGGTTTCTCAACAATTTTCAAAAGTAAGCACAGAATTGGAACCGCTATATATGACTTGTGAACAAAAAAACTCAAGTCTCCTGTTCAATTCTCAGCCGTTCAGCTGTTACTGATTATTGATGCTATTGCCATGCATGAAAGTTTGTGGCTCAAGAGGGTAAGTCTGTGGTTTCTCAACCATTTTCAAAAGTAAGCACAGATTTGGAATTGTTATATACGACTTGTGAACAAAACAAGGTATTCTCGGCTATTGCCAAGATGCGCGGCCTTTGTTCCAAGTAAGCAACATTATAATCCATGCATAAGAATCACTTCTAGTCAAAATCAGCTGGTTTAATTCAAAAGCCTTAAACATATGCTAGTTCGAATTTTTTAAACATCTAAGGTTTAGGTTTTTGGCCACAAAGCGAAATATTACAAATTTGTTTCATAAATTCCTTTTAACAGCTTCAAGTCACCACCTTGAAGCCAAACCACAAGCCTAACTCCCAAAATTGAGTTAATTTTGTTGAAAAACTAGGGATTTATAGATGTTTTAATTGTTGAAACATTAGGATTTTGGTTTTTTGACTATAAATCAAGAAATAATAATTTTTTCTAAAATTCCTTTTGCCAGCTTTGAAATGTTACTTAGACGGACGTATCTGCCAAAAATCAGTTAATTCCATTGGAAAACCAGTGATTTACGATTTTTCGTATTTTGAAACATCAAAAAATTGAGTTTTTGGTGAAAATCAAAAAATTTCTCCAAGCCTTAATAATGGGGCCAAGGCATCACCAAGGCGGACTTTCATGCAAAATTTCAGCTAATTTCATGGAAAAACCACTGATTTGCGATTTTTAGTGCTTTGAAACATCAAAAAATTGAGTTATGGGCGAAATTCAAAAAATTACGCCAAGCGCCAAAAATGGCCTGGAGATACCACCCAGGCGGACCTTCATGCAAAAAATTAGCCAATTTCGTTGAAAAACCGCGGAGTATGGGACTGGAACAGACAAATATATATATATATATGCGGACAGACGGACGCAAAAATGAGGTAACTGCTTAAGCTGGCCTTGGCCGCCCGCCGCTTTGGGCAGGGCGCCAGAGCTCCTCCGGCCTCTGGGCACGGGTGCTACGGCCCCTACGCTTCGCCTAGCATGCTTTGCATGCTAGGCTACGCTGCGGGGCCTCCGCACCCATGCCCTCCGGCCTCCGGAGCTCTGACTGCCCTGCCCTCCGCGGCTGGCGGCCGTCGGCCGCGCAAAAACTCAAGTTGTCTGTTCAATTCTCAGCCGTTCAGATGCTACAGAGGAAAATGGTAATTTTCGGGAAAAACTTATTCTTACTCAGGAAAGTAATGTTTCTAATGGTCCGGCACCAGCTCCACCCCCCCAGGATCCAAGCGGCACATTATAGCTTTTAGGAAAAAAAAGTATGTCCAGATCCGTTGAGAATTCGCCCGTGCCCAGCACTTGCAGATACATATATATATATACATATATATATATATATGAGGACAAAAGTTGAGTAACCTCTATAGACCGCGGAGCGGCCCTTCGGGCCGCTCCGCGGTCAAAAACAAAAAGAATGAAAGAATGAAAAGAAAGAATGAAAGGCTGAGCATTGGTGGAACAGCAGACTGGAATAATATGATTCATTAATGCAGAGGGTGCTTTTGGCTCAGGATAATGCATCTAATTTATTAAGGATTAAGGCATTTGTGCTGAATACAAACTTGCATCTTAAGTGTGTGGACATCTTAAGACAGAGTTTGTGGAGTGGGACATAGCATGTGTATTGAAAAAGAGCACACGGAGTGAGACAGAGCACGCGGAGTGAGACGAAGTGCGTGAAGTGAGACAAAGCGCTTGAAGTGAGACAGAGTGTGTGGAGTCAGACAGAGCGTGTGCAGTGAGACAGAGCAAGTGAAAAGTGGAGAGTTTGTGGAGTGAACACGTGGAGTGAGACAGAACGCATGGAGTGACACAGAGCACGCGGAGTGAGATAGAGCGCACGGATTGAGACAATGCACAAGAAGTGAGACAGAGCGCAAAGAGTGGGAAAAAGCGCACAGATTGAGACAAAGCATGCAGAGTGAGACAGAGAGCGTGGATTGAAACAGAGAGCACAAGGTGAGACAGAGCATGTAAAGTAAGAAAGAGCACACAGAGTGAGCCAGAGCAAACAGAGTGAGACGAAGCGTGTGAAGTGAGACAGAGCGTGTGGAGTGAGAAAGAGCATGCGGATTGAGACAGAGAGCGTGGAGTGACACATAGCACATGTACTGAAACAGAGCAAATGTAGTGAGAAAGAGCACACGGAGTGAGACATAGCGTGCGGAGTTAGACAGAGCATGTGGTGAGAGACAGAGCGCGTGGGGTTGCTTAAAACCAAAAATCCTCTAGCTGAAAAACAAAAAGAATGAAAGTATGAAAAGAAAGAATGAAAGGCTGAGCATTGGTGGAACAGCAGACTGGAATAATATGATTAATTAATGCAGAGGGTGCTTTTGGCTCAAGATAATGCATCTAATTTATTAAGGATTAAGGCATTTGTGCTGAATACAAACTTGAATCTTAAATGTGTGGACATCTTAAGACAGAGTTTCTGGAGTGAGACATAGCATGTGTAGTGAAAAAGAGCACACGGTGTGAGACAGAGCACACGGAGTGAGACAGAGCGTGTGGAGTGAGACAGAGCGTGTGGAGTGAAACAGAGCAATGGTGAATGGTCACTTGTCAGCAATCCCAGAGATATTGCTATACCTCACAGTCAACCACTGCAGTAAAACTCCTCAGACACACCTTATACTGGCTTCTCAGCTGCTACTGACTCCTACAGCACTCTGGCAGTGCTTATGCTGTCATTCCTGACCTCTGTTACAATGGCCCTGATGTGGTGGATCTTGGTAGTCAAGAGGCTTGTAGATGGTCCTGGTTTATCCAAGCAGCACTGGCACTGGCACACACAGATGAGCTGGGCAGACTCCACAAGCCACAGATGACACAGGTGCAGTGGAGGGTGATGGTCCTGGATTCTCACTCCTGAGCTCAGCTCTGCCCAGACTGAGGGACTGGCAAAAGGGGCTCCCTTATATAGGGCTGAGAATCCAATAAGCAGCCTTATTGCAAGTGGTCAGGAAGGAGTATGGTTATCAACCTGGGAAAGGGAAGGGATAGGGGAGGCCAGAATATTGAGTAAAGGTGGCTTGGTGAGGGCAGAATAAATCCAGCCTAAGCAGGGCAGAATAGGGACACCCAAAAGCTCATCTATCAGGCCCAGAAATCTCAACCTTTTCCCTTGAATCTCAACCCAGGCAGCCAAGGTCCTCAAGAGTACAGGACCATTGCAGGTCATTTTGGTGGAGGAATTGAGCAGTGCTTGCCTCTGGGGTTGGGGAACAATGGTGAGGGCTGGGCCTGAGGCAGTGCAGCTTCTGCAGCACACAAGGTAAGCTACTGGGCCCTACAATGCACTACTGGTTGGCATGAAAGACATGGGTAATGGCTGTGGAGCATGGTATCACTGCTACTCAGATACTTTATGCTTCAATTGTCAGAGTGGGAATGGATTATAGATGAGGGGGCAAAAATGTTGAGGGGGGAATATTTCGCGGGTGCAGGAGCTCCGCTGGCCTCAGCGACGACGATTGCCGGCCTCGACAGCTGCCCTGGTGCTGCGATCTTGAGGTTAGAATTCATTCACAACATCTCCTCCTTTTGTTGGGCCAAGGTCACAAGGCTAAGCAATTTTAGCTCAGCTATTGAATTTTAAAAAATTTTTAATTTTGTGAGTCTCTTCACAACTTTTCAAAGTATAAATGACTGATCGATGATGGCTACCTCCATTGTGGACTCGTCGTCGACCGGTAACCTTTGAGTTGCAGTTGATGACAGTGCGGCTGGAGCAGACAACTGCGGCAGCAGTGGCCAGCGCCGCCAAAGCAGCTCTCCCCAGTCCAGCCTCGGACAAACTGACCTGTCTTTGTTTTCCTGCCCTCCAAACTGTGATCCCTCCCGGGCTAATGTTGACACTTGGTGCTGCTGAACTTCCCTAACTCTACGCCAGCTGGTGAAAGTGGGCCTAGCAACGGCAAAATGCAAGCTGGACTGTGCCTAAGGTCTAAGTGGCCCGCAGTGTAATGCACAGGCTTCTTGTCCAGCATCGCATCAAAATGCTCCACCTCCATTGAGCAGTGACAAAAAGCAGTTGAATACTTGTGAGGCTCCTTGTTTTCCTCATTGAGCCTGAATGCAAAAAGCTGCCAGAAATGTATAAAAATTTCCAACTATGATCAGTCCTTTTGATGCCCTACTAAAAGCAACTACCGCTTGTTGCAGTGAACCAGCAAAGCTGATCACTGGTTCCTGTCCTGGTGGCTGAGATCTTGTCAGCAAAACTACAACAAACGGGGCTTCTATTCCGATGGCCAAATCAACAGTGCAAACTGCTACTGAGCAGCCCTTCATGGCTAGTCGTTACTGGATCAAAGCCTGTTGGGCTGTGTAATACGTGAGCACCAGTACGTGGGAGGCGGTGGTAGCCTGTAGCAATCGTTCAACCACCCTAGTAATCAGATTGGCCTCCTGATCATTATATCAACTAACGTCAAAGCATTCCTGTCCTTCTATGTGCAGCAAAATAGTCCGATGTCCCAAATGTAAAAATGGGAATGATTCTAAAGCGTCTGCCAAATGAGCCAAATTGTGAAAAGCTTTTGGCTTTTCTTGTTTGTAGAAAGGAGCTATGAGCTCCGCCACGTCTGGCATTAGTCTAAACAAAATGGTGAGTGGGAGGATTACCAGTCGTGTACAAGGATTCCCCGTATATAGCAGAGCCTCCAAAATGCTTACCGATGCCAGTCAGCCTATCTGACCATTTACCTGAACATGTGGCGGCAGTTGCCGCTCATCTCCTGTCACTACAACTGCTTGCAGCTTATCTCCTACTTGCCCTATTTGCCACAGGGCCAGGTCTTGCTGAATCAGGCTAGCTTTGTCCATAATTAGTAGTGTGGGCCGAAAGCCCATTCTTTGTAGAAAGTAGAATTTGCTAGAATCCAACATAGTGAAAACTACATTTGGATTTAGAAATGAAATGAACAATGCCAGTCGCTGTTTTTGAAGCCGTTGCAGAGCTGCTCTAATCCATGGCAACTGTTGTAATTGTGCGGCTACCCCTTCTTCTCCTCGGGACCGACAAACTCCTAACCTGGTTTCACATTCTACTATCTTGCCTACCAGCCCTACAAACTCCTTGTAGGCCAGCATGATGCAGTAGTTGAATGAAAAGTTGGCCTGCTCACAGGCCATCCTAGCCAATCCTTCCATCTCTCCTTCTGCGGGCAGGGCCTGTCGAATGCAACACTCAGCCTGCCTCATCAGTAAGTGGGCCGGTGGCAGTTCCCATACCGTGAAATCATTTGCCTCTCCATGCGACTGGCTACAGACTCTCAGTGGCCGAATGCAATTGGCTGCTTCTGGGTGCTTGGACCTACGTAGCTCATTCATGATTTTGAGCAAAGTGACATATGCTCCGCTGGCGGCAAAATTGGGTTGAACAATAAACAGGATATTTGAGTCCTGTTTCTCAAGCTTCAGTTTCAATTTTCGAAACAAAATGTAGTTACAAGCTCCTAATAAAGTGGTGGCTGTCTTACTAGCTCCTGGTACTCCGGGAATGAGAATCAGTGAGTTCTGTGGCTTCCCTTCTATTCCACACAAAGCCATCACTTTCATCACATTCTCCTGATCCATAGTGGGGGTAGTTCTGCTTATTCTAAGACAGGATGGCAACGGTCCTGCCTCTGGCATGCATCCTCTCCCTTCCCTATTCATCCCGACGCATCTTCGCAAAATGCGAGACGTGGGAGAGTTGCTGTGCAGCAAAGCTCCAGCGTATTGTGTCTGGTATTCTAGGTAAGGGCTTTCCAGCTCAGGTGCATGCCGCAGATACATGGCAAACTGCGTACCCTGCACTCTCCTACCCTTTGCTGGTAATTTCTGGTGGAGGGGAATAAATGAAGTAGCCTCAACCCAAACCTTTCCCTGCCAGCATCCTTCTCTCTGCTCTTCCCACATCAGTCTTCCTTTCACAGGTGTAGAGAGACAGGGAAATTTGAGGGCTACTCCAAACGCCCCTTTCATCTCCGCCGCAGGCCATTCTATAGATCTTACTAACACACATTCTTCCCCTTCCTCCTCTCAAATGGAACAGATGATGGGCAGTCTCTTAGTGGCCCCTTTTTCTTCTGAATGGCCTGCTAAACAAGGTAATATCGGCTATCGCCAATAGGTGCGCGGCCAATTTCCATATCAAAATTGCAAAATTTAAAAAAAAACTATCGCCTTTTTTTATAATCCTTTACTTTAGAGCCATAAAATAATACTATCTGCAAATTTTCAGTTTAAAATATTTAATGTCTGAACCATATCTTTTTCAATATATTGTTTCAAATATTTAAAATTATTATTAATGTTAAGCAATGATATAAATCAAGAAATGATAATGATTATCAAACAAAAGTAAAAAGTAACTGGTATATGCCTAGTTTTGTTTTCTGAGGCATTTAAATAGTAATACATAATTAATAAAAGGAAATTGCGATTTTTCGAAACTTTTTCGAAATTTATGGCCCTCCATTTTAGACATTTTTTAGCATAAATCCAGAACAAATCAACATAGCGCCAATCGCAAAAAAACGCCTCTGTGCTGCACCGGAGCACATTGGATCCCTTTTGATAGCCTTTGCGATGGAGGCAGAGTTGGGTGGAAGCTATTATCGGAAGTAGCCAATTGCAACCGGAAGGAGGCCAGAAGTTAGTAGGAAACAGTAGAGGAAGGGCAGTACCATCACCTTACATTCTATCAACACTGAGGAGGTCCGGCCTTGGCAGGCCAGACCCCTCAACCACTTTACAACAGAACCATGATCTGGTACTGAAGGACTCCTGAGTCCGCACACTGCCCGGGGGCCGGAAGTGGGCTTCCGGTACAGGAACTGTGACCGGAAGTCCTTCCTTAGGCAGTAGCAGAAGGAGCAGGCAATGGTTAGTGGTAGGGGGCTAAGTAGCAGAGAGTGTATACATAGGGGCACATCATGGGTGGGGTTTGCGGTCGGGTTCTATCGGCGCCAGGTTGCTGGGATCGGCACGTTTGGGCCCGGCATTCGCGATCGCGATCGGTGACTGCTCCGGAGGTTGTTTTTGGAGTTGAACTGGAGCTGTGACCCGATGGACGACTGACTGCAGGATTGACTTCGCGACGGGGCTTGGGAGTAGTTGGATGTGACCGAAGGCGTCCGACTGGTGCGGGTAGTGTGGGTTCGGGAAGACTCTTGGTCGTCGCTGAAGCTGGGGGGTCGGCTCCAACTTTGTCATGCATTCCTCGAGCCTTCACGGATGACGATGGCATTGTGCTCGGAGTCGACATCCAGTGACTCCTCTGACTGGTGTCGTTGGAGGTCGTGAAGACTCAGTGCTTGTTCGCAATGTATCTTGCTGGGGCGTCCTCCTCCAAAGGGGAGCCATCCGGGGAGGGCTCATCCAAAGCGGGAGTTGTTGATGGTGTACTTCCACTCGGTAGCCTTCCGTCGGGCGGATGATCCCCAGTCAGTGTACTGGGAGACCCAGATGATGAGCACGATGACGCCAATGAAGGCGATGATGCCAATGATGATCCCGATGATGGTGATGATGGGGCAGACGATGGAGCTTCCAAGTCCGTCAATCCCCTTCCAGGACTGTTTGGCCAGTCCCTGCACTCCTTCCGAGAGTTCGCCCATGACGTTGCTGATGAGCCGTCCATAGGTGTCGATCCCTTGGACGATGGCGTTGGGGTCGAGGGCAAATCCGCTGGTGTAGTTGACGAGTCCGTCCACTCTACGGCTGATGACGGGTATGTCGGCGGCGTAACTGGCGAGGACGGAGAAGGGAATCTCGATCCTCAAGTTGAAGAGGATGGGCACTTCGTAGGAGATGTTCAGAGCAAAGGGCGTGAAGAAGGGGCTGTGGAGAACCAAAGCAAAGGATCAGTCGGTGAGGTTCTGGAAGAGAGCGAGACTCTCTCCTGGTGTGGCGGGGTCCGTGAAGATGTACGGCTGGACCAGGTGGCAGTCCACCTTTGGGCTGTGGTAGGTGAGGTCTCTGCCGGGTCCTTCCGGGAGGTAGAGGATCTCGCCACTGGTGAGCTTCACGGGGAGGAACAGGTAGCACTGGTTGGAGCCGGGGAGACTGTGGTAGGGGTAGATCAGTGCTACGTGGGCCTCCAGGCACTTGGCGAGGTAGACGGCCGAGCCTTGGACTGAGGCGGAGATGTCGGAGCGTCCGGTGTAGGCTCGTAGTCATATGGTGGGGTTCATGTAGAAGAGCTGCTTGAGGACTTGGTACTGGTGGTTCTCCAGCAGACAGATCCACTGCTCTTCTCTTAGCTTGGCCTCGTTGATGATGTCGTTGAGCTCGTCGACTATGAAGTGGATCTTGGCCTCGATGGGGTCGTGGATGTGGTACCAGTGCTCGATTTCGCCGAGGTGCTGGTGGACGGCTTCGATCTGCTCCTTGCAAGCAAGGTGACTGAGCGCCAGAAGTTTGAGCCTCTGTGCCTCGTCGGCCTGATCAGCCTGGGGCCTTGATTTGTCTGTGTTGAGGGCTGAGGAGATTGCGCCGTTCCGAAGCCACTTCAGCCATTCCTCCTTCTGCTCAGACTCCTCGTCGCTGTAGCTTCGTCGATGGCGAGTTCATGCCCAGGCAGGCTTTGGGCTCTTCCAGTGCGCGTCGTGGTTTCTGGAGGCGGGCTTGTACGCAGCCTCTGTAGGAGTGCTCAAATATGCTAAACAATTGCATGAGGCAAGCGCAAAATAGCTCCCAGCCCCAGCAGGGCAAGGGAAGTCAGAAGAGGGACAAGGCTAGGCTTGATGGTGCCTCCAGTTGTATGTTATTGGCAAGATCTGATAATGACTACCTCCTGGCTCCTTTGTCCCTAACCACAAGACAAAGCACATGATCAACCTCTAATATAAGTGTATATATGGCCACATAAGAAGCTACAAACATGGTGATGGCGTCCTCGGCTGGATTCTCCAGTCTCTCTTGTGGCCCAAGCTTCGACACCGCCTTCTTCATCTCCACCTCCAACAAGGGCAGCTTCTCTGCTTATGCAGAAGGCTTTTACCAAGGGCAGCTGTATTGCTTAGCAATCAGCAAACTTTCGGGCTAATTGACATGCTTTAGCAGTCAATACTTTCGGGCAGCTATCTTGCTTTTGCAAGCAGCACTTTTTGGCTGGCTGCTCTGCGCTGCAGAAAAGCCAAAGGGGCTTCTACGGCTAAGGCTCGAGACTTAGACCATTTTGTGGCTCAGCTAGGAGGCAAAAATGATGAAGACACTGGCCATGCAGGGCTCGGCTGACAGATGGCAGACTGGATAGGCTTCTTTTGGACGGCCTGATCAACCGTTCAGACATCCTCCATGCTCGACTGCAGCTCCCTGCCATGCTCTTCAACCTGGCTGCACCCACTCTGATAGACAGGGCCACTGCAGGGGCTCTAACATCATTTATCAACCGTTTTCCAATCTGCTACTTTTCGCCACTTTCTTCTCTTTATTTCATTGTACACAAAACCCTTCCATATTTTCTTGCTTTGCAGCTGATGGCTGTACTCTGCGTTGGAGGCCAAAAAGGGCTTTTCCTGCAGTTCCGTTTTTGGGGCCATGACGAAACCGCAATGCAATCTCTGGACGCGCTGGAAGGTTCCAGATTTTTGTGCATAAAGGCTGTGACGTCAAAGGGCAATGTTTTGAAAACGGCCAGCCCAGGGCCTAGGCTGAGGGGTGCTGGAATGCAAATTCGCCACCCATCCCTTTCTTCCGCACACTCCAGCTGGTCCCCCTCCTACGCTACAAGTGCACCCCTCTCAGTCCACTTCCCTCCATCCAGCCGCTCTTGCTCTCTTATCTGACGCCCGCATCTGGCCACGCCCCCACTCAACCCCCCAACAACAGACAAGGGGCACAAAGGGAAATGGGGCGCTGGGTGTGGATAGAGGCGGTCTGCCTGACTCACCCTTCACTTCACTCCACACTCCAGTCTCCGCTCTTCTCTCTTCCTCTCCCTCCCACCTCATCCCCTACTAACATTCTATGCTTCCATCTTAGGCGCACCTTAGTGAGGTCTAGAAGAAAGATTGAGGTTGGAGGATGGTCGCAAAGCCACCACCCGAGCACCCCCCAGAGCGTCCCCCAGAGCAACTGCTCCATCGCAGCAAGCGGCTGGCTGCCAAGCATGGCAGGCCCAAGTCCGAGATTGCTCTTCATCCGCCGGTGAACATCTCCGGCGTGCAAGATCCAAGGACACCCCAGGGCTTCGCCAAATGGCACCAGATCAATGGGCACAGATGGTTGCGCAAGGGCTTGTACCACCACAAGCCATTGCGCAATCATCTAACAATCTAAGGGCAATTGGACAACAATCCCCTCCTCCAACCCGCTTCCCTCTCAGGGCCGTTGGACAGGGGTTGTTGCCTCATCCATCGACACCTCACGCTGGTCAAGAAGGGCAAGAAGGGCAAAATGAAGGGCTAGAAGGGAGACAGATGGACGGTCAAGAAGGGCAGAACGAAATGCCAGAAGAGCAGAGAGCACGCATTATGGGCTTTGTCGAAGCCAATCTCCAAGGCGGTGATGTTCACGTACGGCTTTTTCCAACCTCTTCAGGGTGCTCTATGCGTCGCAGGGTGCTGGGCACTGTTCGTGAGGCTTTCAAACGAAGAGGGCGCAGTGAAGGGCCACCCACAACTGGGCGTACCCGATGCCACTCTCCCTCACCTACCCTGCCACCCGCCAGACCCAGTTCCCCGTCGGGCCACACAACACCTCCCCCGCCC
>JASANA010010951.1:0-12153 GCA_030248095.1 Ptycholaimellus sp. GST1_10 | reverse complement strand
CCCCCCCCAAAAACACCTACGTCGGCACCCCCCCCCAACCCCCTGGCCCACCAACAAGTATGCTTGCGCCAATCCATTATGAGCAGGAGGATAAAACTTGGATGTGTTGGTTTCTTTAAAAGTGTTTACATTCATTACATGATTTATGTAACATAATATTGCTAATTGTCTGGCTAAAAAAACTTGACACTCAAACAAAAAAACGTCTTTTTTGTTTTCTAAACTTAAGTGTATTATAATGATATGGCTTTTACCGCAATAGCTTGTTATTTGTTTTGCGTTTATACGTGCCTTTGTATCGTTTTGCCTATTGCTTATTAAAAACTATAAATTGAAAAAAAAAACTATGTATATAACTGTGTAAATTAAGATACCGCCCAATTTCATGCCAATATGAAGAACAAACTGTTCATTCACAATATCACTTCCTTGGCAAGGCATCGGTTTGCACCGAATTATTCCTAGTTTTACATCTACTATACGATGGGAGGGAAAGGATACAAGTAAAGCGAAAGTGAGGGTAGGGGCAGGCTTTGGAGAGAGGATGGGTGAAATGGATGGGCTGAATACGTAGCAGTTTGAGCAAGCCAAAGGAAGAATGACCTAGAAGCCACATTACCCCAAGCAACGCCGCCCCCTGACTAACGTTTGTAGTTTATAAATATGGCTGAAAAACCTAGGCTCAGACTTGCTCCATTTTCATAGAATTTTTACCCAAACATCAAATAAAACGGAAAACTACTTTACAGATGGGAAAAACTAAAACTTTAGAGGAGAAAAAAGAAAAGCGAAAAAAGCAGAAACGTAAAATGGAAGCAGCGCTGTTATCCAGCAAGCTCCCATTGCTTGAAATGGGCTGGTGCTTTGCGTCCAGTCCCAAGCAGAACGTTCGCTAAAAGACTGCCATCTACAAATACCTCCCAAAAGATGCAACAACTTCGGATCAGTCCATCGTGAGGTATGTCATTTTTTTGTCAATTTATCATTTGTCATTTCTGCATGCCAAAACCTTTGGCCAATTAATTGTAAGTTTGAGGTATCTGCTCGCAAATGAAGAACATATTGCTTTGGACTATGCAAAAACGCAGAAACTCTACCGTTAATACCTCAGCAAAAAAATCGGCACTGGTGATTCAAAGGCCCGTGCAGATTGTTGGCATAAATAGGGACAAAAATGTCCTAAAACTATGCCCTGCCCTAATAACCTATGCTAGCTCTAATTGTTCTGATATGAAGACAAGGTATTCTCGGCTGTCGCGAAGATGCGCGGCCTTTTTCCATGTAATAAGCTCAAGCTACGTTGTTAAATTTTGCTGAGTTTGCTGGTCGAATTCTTGCAATATTAAGATTTAAGTTTATTGGGGCCATACATCAAAATATAATAAATATTCTTTGTAAATTCCATTTAACAGCTTCAAGATACCGCCTCAACAAACGTACCTGCCAAAATTAAGCTGATTTTATTGAAAAACCAAGGATTTATGGATGTTCGGATTTTTGAAACATCAAAATTTTGGGTTTATAACTATAACTCAAGAAATAATAAATTATTCAAAAAGCCCTGTTCTCAACTTCAAGATATCACCATGGCAGACGTACATGCCAATATTCAACTGATTTCATTGAAAACCCATGAATTTATGGATGTTCAAATTTTTGAAACATCAATATTTTAGGTTTTTGGTCATAAATCGGTAAATAATGAATATTTCGGAATTTCCTTTTGCCAGCTGCAAGAAATCACCACGACGGACGTACCTTCCAAAAATCATCTGATTTCATTGAAAACCCAGCGATTTATGATTTTTGGTGCTTTGAAACAAGTCAGTCACGTCAAGTCCAAACAAGTATATGGCGCAAAGCGCAATAGGTGACCGCGGAGCGCTTCTAACTTCACATGTTGCAACACCTGAAAATAAAGGAAAATTTTCATTGTGAAGGTGCACATTGTCTCTCAAAAGGAAAAGTCTATGGTTTCTCACCCATTTTCAAAAGTAAGCACAGATTTGGAATCGCTATATATGACTTGTGAACAAAAAAGCTCAAGTCTTCTGTTCAATTCTGAGCCGTACAGCTGTTACTGATTATTGATGCCATTGCCAGGCATGAAAGTTTGTCACTCAAGAGGGTAAGTCTGTGGTTTCTCAACCATTTTCGAAAGTAAGCACAGATTTGGAATCGCTATATATGACTTTTTGTGAAACAAAAATAACTCAAGTCTTTTGTGCAATTCTGAGCCGTTCAGCTGTAACCGATTATTGGGTTTGTAGTATATGCCATTGCTGTGCATGAAAGTTTGTCACTCAAGAGGGTAAGTCTTCCGTGTGGGGTGTTGGGTTTATAGGGTTATTTTTGTTGGTGGGGGGTTGTGTTTTTTCTCAACCATTTTTCAAAAGTAAGCACAGATTTGGAATCGCTCTCCTATAACTTGTGAACAAAAAAACTCAAGTCTTCTGTGCAATTCTCAAGATTACAGGAGATACAGCGCAAAAACTGTATATTGCATTTTTCAAGCCTTTCTACCCAAATAAGTAATGTTTCAAATGCTCCGATTCCGGGTCTACCCCTCTAGATCTTCCTAAAATAGCATTACCTTTCAGGAAAATAAAAGTTTGTCCAAATCCGTTGAGCATTCGCCCGGTCCCAGCATTTCCAGATACATATATATATATATATATAGGTATCTGGAAATGCTGTCCATGGGCGAATTCTCAACGGATTGGGACAAACTTTTTTTTTCCTGAAAGGTAATGACATTTTAGGACGATCTGGAGGGGTAGACCCGGTTTCCGAGCATTTGAAACATTACTTTTTTGGGTAGAAAGGCTTGAAAATTGCAATATAGAGTTTTTGCGCTGTAGCACCTGTAATCTTGAGAATTGCACAGACAATTTGAGTTTTTTTGTTGACAAGACGTATATAACGATTCCAAATCTGTGCTTACTTTTGAAAATGGTTCAGAAACCACAGACTTGCCCTCTTGAGTGACAAACTTTCATGCATGACAATAGCATCAATAATTATTAGCAGCTGAACGGATGATAATTGCACAGAAGACTTGAGTTTTTTGTTCACAAGTCGTATATAGCGATTGCAAATCTGTGCATACTTTTGAAAATGGTTGAGAAACCACAGACTTGCCCTCTTGAGTGACAAACTTTCACTCATGACAATAGCATCAATAATTCGTAGCAGCTGAACGGCTGATAATTGAACAGAACACTTGAGTTTTTTTGTTCACAAGTTGCATATAACGATTCCAAATCTGTGCTTACTTTTGAAAATGGTTGTGGAACCACAGACTTGCCCTCTTGAGTGACAAACTTTCATGCATGACAATAGCATCAATAATTAGGAGCAGCTGAACGGCTGATAATTGAACAGAAGACTTTGGTTTTTTGATTCACATGTCGTATATAACGATTCCAAATCTGTGCTTACTTTTGAAAATGGTTGAGAAACCACAGACTTTTCCTTTTGAGATGCAATGTTCAACCTCACAGCAGAAATTTTGTCTAATTTTTGGATTTTGCTACATGTGAAACGCTCCGCGGTCACCTATTGCGCTTTGCGCCATATACTTGTTGAAAGTAAAAATTTCAAAGAAATGAAAAAGTAAATATTAGGTCTTGAAAAGCATTGTTTTGCCTTAAATTTAAAAAAAAGTCCGCCAAGAAATGTTTAGAATTAGTGGAGCTATGAAGCTGCAAAGTTGGAAAATGTGCAAAATTAGCACATTTACGATATTTTAATCATTTTCTAGGATTCAGGCGCAGGTGCAGCGATATGCCAGATGCTGCATTTTTCAAGAAAAAACCAAAATGGTATCATATGCCAGGAAAAAATTGAGAATCCAGACGGCGCCAAGACCCTCCTAAAATGGCATCACCCGTATTATATAAGATATATATATCCGGAAAGATGGACGCAAAAATGGGGTAACTGCTTAAGCTGGCCTTGGCCGCCCGCCGCTTCAGGCAGGGCGCCAGAGCTCCTCCGGCCCCCGGACATGGGTGCTACGGCCCCTACGCTTCGCATAGCATGCTTCGCATGCTAGGCTATGCTCCGGGGCCTCCGCACCCATGCCCTCCGGCCTACGGAGCTCTAACTGCCCTGCCCTCCATGGCAGGCAGCCTGCGGCCACGCAAAAATTGGGGTATGTTGAGAAATGACGTATTCTCAACCGATTTGGACAAACATTTTTTACTTGAAATTCTGCAACGTTCTGGATTTGATCCACGACCTTTAGAAACATCCCTTATTTGGGTAAAACATGTAAAATTTCAGACTTGTGGGGTGTTTAGCTCCGCGGTCACCTATTGCACTCTGCGCCATATACTTGTGTTACTTCTTTTGAGATGTAATTTCTCTGGCTCAGTATCAGCTTTTGAGCTCAACATTATTAACAATTTAGGCCTAAGGGTGATTTACTTACATACAAATTTTTACCCACGCCCAACCCTCAGCAACTCAACTTTTCCTCATATATATATGTATATATTATATATATATTTTGAAATGCTAAGGCGAATCTCAACGATGACAAACTTTTTTCCTAAATAATGAGATTAGAAGATCTGAGGGGTGGAACCTTCCACATTTGAAACATACTTTTTGTAAAAGGTTGAAAAATGGGGTATGCTTAAAATGCTCAATTCTCAACGGATTTTGACAAACTTTTTTTTTCCTGAAAGGTAATAATATTTTAGAAGATCTGGAGGGGTGGAACCGGTTTCCAAGCTTTGAAACATTACTTTTTTGGGTAGAAATGTTAAAAATGGGGTATGCTGTAAAATGCTCAATTCTCAACGGATTTTGACAAACTTTTTTTTCCTGAAAGGTAATAATATTTAGGAAGATCTGGAGGGGTGGAACTGATCCCGGAGCATTTGAAACATTACTTTTTTGGGTAGAAAGGTTGAAAAATGGGGTATGCTGTAAAATGCTCAATTCTCAAGGATTTTGACAAACTTTTTTTCCTGAAAGGTAATGAGATTTTAGAAGATCTGGAGGGGTGGAACCGGTTTCCAAGCATTTGAAACATTACTTTTTTGGGTAGAGAGGTTGAAAAATGGGGTATGCTGAGAAATGGCGAATTCTCAATGGGTATGGTCAAACTCTTTTTTTCCTGAAAGGTAATGAGATTTTAGGAAGATCTGGAATGGTGGAACAAGTCCCGTAGCATTTGAAAGATTACTTTTTGGGTAGAAAGGTCGTAAAATGGGGTAGGTTGCGAAATGGCGAATTTTTAACGGATTTGGACAAACTTTTTTTGCTTAAAGGTAATAAAATTTTAGTAGATCTGGAAGGGTGGAACAAGTCCCGTAGCATTTGAAACATCTTTTTCGTAGAAAGGTTGAAAAATGGGGAGCTTCAGTACACAGTAGCAGCTGAATGGAATTGTACAGAAAAGAATTGATATTTGTACAGATGTGTTTGTTTTTATTGAATTAACAAATCAAATAGTAATTGGTTGAGAAACTGGAGACCTACTCCTACTCCAGACAAAGGAGAAGTGGTTGAGAATGTCTGGAGTTCAACGTGACATATAACTGTGGGAGCTACCAAGGCCAGACTGCTTGACTTCTGCCAGGCAAATGCAGCAGAAATCTGGAGAGCTATTCACACACTCCAAGCCATCCCTCCCATCAACTGCAACAACAACCCCAGCCAACTCCAGAAGCCAAAATATGGAGGAGCAACAGAAAACCTGTTCCCACCACTTCTCCACATGGTGCCACCAGCAGAGGTGGAAGGAGATGGGAACTGCCTCTACAGAGCAGCTTCGTTTGACCAGACTGGTGATGAGAAGTACCATGACCTCCTGCGGGGCCTCTGTGTCTTCATCTTTCTCCTCCTCCCAGAGTACTTCCTAAAGCTCATGAAGCGAGCAAACAACTGGGATGGAACACCAACTGCCCTCCATCCAGAACTCTGCATCTTCAACCCAACTCCAGTGGACTTTGAGAAGAAGGAGCGGAGGAAAAATACCACCATCTGATAGCAACTCATGGAGAGGGGAGTGGGGAGAGCCTTCCATGCGATGCATTGGATCTCCTAAAGCGACCAGTATGGTTCTTCTTCACTGGTCAGAAGTGGCAAAGTAGAACACCCCTGGAGTCAATGCCATGGTGCTGGAGTCTCATCATCTTCTGGGTATGGCTACTCTCAAGGCCTTCGAAGACAAAGTTCCTGAGCTGCAAATTCTGCAGTGGATGACCACCCTCCAGTACCATGTCAGCCGACTCCCCATCATCATCTACAACCAAGGAAGCCACTTCACACCACTCATCCCCATGGCCCCATACTCCAGCATCACACAACTCATCCAGCCAAGCAAGAAGATGTCATCTGGATCTCGAGGAAGACATGATGCTGATGCCAGCTGGGCCTGGGGGACCTCAACACTCAACTCCAAGACCTTCTGCTTCCCAAGTCCTTCCTTACTGCTGCAAGCCAGAGGATGTGGATCCTGAGCCACCACAGGGAGAAGAGTTTGTCTTTCTATGCTATCTGTTTCTTCGCATGAATATTCAATTTCAGCTTCCACCCAGCACCCTCTGCACCACCACTTCTTCCATCTGCTCCTCCTCTGGAAGCTGTCTGGAGGATGAGGAGGCCTACCTGATGGAGAAGAAACACGACCATCGCTGCTCTGGACCCATCCTTTCACCACGTCAAACCCACCGGCACCTGATGCATCTCCTGGAAGCCTGGCACAATGCCTAAAATTCCTCGCCGCCTATCTAGCTTTTCTTACACTTTCATTGAAAAAATACTTGAACAAAATGTGTTTTTAGGAGGGACATAGGTGGTATGAGTGATGGGCTCTGGTGGTGGTTTTCCTGAGAGCTGACTCTCTATCCCAAGCAACTGCAACTGCTGCCTCTCAATTCCCTGATTTTGATCATAGATAATCTATTCAAGCCCCTTTTATTATTACTTTTTGCTTATCATGTTTTTTTCAATTGTACTTTACATTGCTTTGCTTTACATTTAATTATACATTTCATGAAAACAACCAAATGAATCAAACTCAAATACACAAGAAACAAAAATTAAGAGCATTGATTTATAAGCACCTAAGTTTGAAGTTTGGGAGGGGGACGCGGCCTATTGCTCTCGCCATATACTTGTTAACTCTCGAGGTGCTTTCAATGCTGAGAAAAAGCCTAAAATGGGCATCCATTTTAAACAATTCCTATGGTTCTGTAGGACTGGCTGGACTGGCCATAAAGCGCAGAAATGGCTAAGGGGTGGATGTACTTTGAAAGCTGTTGCTCACCACAGGGGAAACATTGACAGTTCAAAATTTATATGCAAGTAACTGACCCTTAGGCCTAATTTTTGTTAAATTATGTGCTCAAAATCATTTGTTCTGCAAGAGTAATCATGGCTTAAATTGAGTTGAAGCCACTCCATGCAAGGCTTCAACAAAGCAAAACTACATGCTAGTCAACTACAATTTGCATGTAAAAGGAACATCACAGATATCAGATCACTGCATTGCCTGGGCATTGAGTGATCCAATTACCGCAGAATTCAGTTCACAATAATGTCACGACAACAACTGGAGATGTGAAGACTGTGAGAACCTCAGAACAACTCTTGAAGAACTTCAAGGAGTAGTCAATATCATTCCAGAAGAAGAACAGCCAAAAAGTCAAGCCATTTATGAAAATGCCAAACAAACTATTATGAAATACAAGGACCATCAAATGCGTACTGTCAATCAGGAAGGAGCAAGGTCAAATATCATACAAAAGCTGGGTTTTGACGAAGTTCACATAACTGTGGACTGGGCAATGAAACTCCTGACAATTGGAGCAAGAGAAACCCAAGCAAAGTGGTGTGGGAAAAGATGTGTTAGTTGGCTTATAGCTGTGGTTCTAAAGAGAATGGAAGGACACCCTCATCAGCTTCCTTACTTCAATGGCATGAAAACAGAATTCTTAGAACGGGTTTACGTATATATCCTGCCCAGTTCAAAACTAAATGGAGAAGAAGTAGCTGCAATAATAAATCATCTTGTTGGTCATCTAAAATATGACCTTCACAGTCCCGCACTTGACACACCCCTCAGTAACATTTATTTGCGGTCTGATAAAGCTGGCTGCTTTCACAACTCAATGCTTTTCCATAGTCTAGAAGATATCAGTAAAGCTCATTCAGTGAGAATAAAGTGATGGGATTTCAGTGAACCCCAAAGTGGAAAATCTAGTTGTGACCGAAATTCAGCTAGAATAAAACAGAATATAAGAAAAGCAGTGAATGATGGTGGGAATTGCCGAACAGCAGTTAAACTAGTACGATGCATTACAAACTCTGAAACACCTTTTCTGGCCTCAAAGGTGTTGTCACTGTACTGGGCCAAGTAACCATACCTCCTAGACTGTCGGCCATGCCTAAACACACCATAAACTGGCGTGACCATACTTCCAGGAAAAGATATCACTCAATTCGCCCAAGCCTGGCCATTCCAGATAGAATATATATATACAGACAAAAAAACAGTCAAGTGTATAGACCGTTCGAGCAGTCGAATGTATAGACCGTTCGTTTCATGTTCGAGCCTTCATTTACTCTCCTATTCTCCTTCACGTTCTTTCTATACCTCATAATTGACTTTCTTGCTCTTCTTATTTGTTTAAGTAAATATACTAGCCCTCTCTTAACCTACCTCTTTCCTACACTATATATCTATATCTCATGCTTGTCTTCCCCACCTCTTTTTTTTGTGAATATAAGTTTTTATATGAGCATCCTTCCATTCCCAAAGACTGTTTCTCAACTCCCCTTTCTCCCGTCCTTCCTCCCACTGCTTCCACCGTCCATCTCACCCTTCTTATTATAATTATATTAGTAAACATTTATTAGGCCGAAGGTTTGAAAACATTGATTACTTTATGACCAAGTTTTGTCAGCACTATCTAGGGTTGAATTATGTTAATGATACGTTAAAAATGTCTAAAATGAATTTTTATCAGTCAGTAACATTTATTCAGGGGCGGAGCCGGGTCTGGCATTTCTGGCAAATGTCCCCCCGAAACCTTTAGACAAATTTTCATAAAATGAAAAATAGCCAAAAAAAATTGTTGCACTGCATGCATAACTTGAATTTTTATATAAAATTGAGTTTTTTTGTGAAAAAAATTAGCAGTCTTGCTACACATAGCAAAAAAATCCTGCGCGCTTTGCGCACATGCAAGAAAATATGGATTATCAAATTTTTTTCCGAAATTTTGCCCCCCCCCGAACCAAAATCCTAGCTCCGGTCCTGCATTTATTAGACCGGGGATTTGAAAAAAGGCGAATTTTGGTCAATTTTTGACAAAACTTTATGCATCTAGGGTGCAACCCTGTCAAAACACGTTAGACATGTCTAAAATGACTTTGTATCAGTCAGATAACCATTTATTAGGCAGGAGGTGTCTAAAGGCGCAATGTTCACACCCATGTTTTAGCTCTCTACAGTGCACGTGTGATGGGCTACCCAAAAGTTCTCCAACCAACAGTCCCCCTGACAATTCTCCCAGATATTTCTATTTGACAATTTCCGAAGCATTATCCTCTCATGATAGGTTATTTAAAATTTCATTTTGCCCATGAAAGTTGTTGGGTTTGTGTTGGTTTTGGTTTGGGTTGGTGTTTTTGGGTGTTGGGCGGGGCTGGGCGGGTGGCCGGGGCGCCGGGCGCTGGTCGGCGGGCGGGCGCCGTCCTTCGCTCTCGGCTCCCCCTCCGCCCCCCCTCGCCCGCCGCCTGCCGCTGCCTCCCCCGCGGGGGCTGCGCGCGCGCGAAAATTAATAATGATTACTTGACTATTTATTCATGTTCAAATGGCCAGTTCAGAAAGCAGATTTTAATTGCAAACATTTGACCATGGACTTGGATTTGTGGCCAATGATCGTTATATTATGTGCTTTTATTATATATGGGTGTGCGGAGCTCATGATTCCTTATGTACTCCAGAGAAATCTTGGAAGAAAAGAAGATCGGTTAGAAACATTCAGGGGATGGAAAATGGAAAAATTGGAATCAACAAATGACAAGCGCAGGAAACATGGATATCGCTGGGATTGGAAGAAAGAACAAAAACGTGAAGAAATGGAAGCAAAATCTAAGGTTGCAGCACTAGCAGAGATCCAAAGGAAACGCGTAATAAAACGTGAGCTTAGAAGACTTCAAAATCAAGAGCATGGCAGTCGAATTGTCAAAGAAACTCAGCAAAACCAAGGAAACCTAAGTTCACTGCTATCAAATTTATTTGCAACAAGTCAATCAAAGGCCATCGGAACATAAAGCAGACGAAGCTTTGAAAGCAGAATGGACACGCATTTTCAAAACACATGTTATGACCATAGAGCATGCTACTTCATTGCTCAAGGCATCCCGTACAGGACAACAAGAAAATAATGAAACAAAACGATCCCAAAATTCAGATGAATTTGAGTAAGTTCAGCATTTTAACTACATTTTGCATTTATTATATTGCAGTTTTTTTGATAGCAATAATGTGTATTTTTAATAAAAAAATGTTACATTTTGTAGAATATGTTAGTGTTTCCCACTTTTTCAAAATAGTCTAACATATAGCAAATACAAATTTGAGAATTATCCTCCCCATAAATAATACGACTAACCTATAAATATACCTAGAATTGTTATCGATTAGCAGTTATAAGTATTGTGGCTGTGCGAGTGGAGTGTAAGCACTGTCCCCTCTTAACCAAGGACAAACCTTATTACGGATTTAAAAATATGTGCCAATGTCATTAGTTTGAGCCGCTAGTGGGCTCAATGGATGAATCAGACAAAGAACTTTGATCAAAACAAAGTTTGTCAAATTTGGTTGAGAATTTTAGGGACCCGTAGGGCCCTGCGAGGATTTCCAAGCAGGGGAAAGGTAGAGGGGAGGGGGGAAATCAGTTTTTTCTGCTCTTTAAGATAGGCATATTTCCGAAAACCTACAGCATAAGGGGAGCTGTCCACTGGGTCATTTTGAAACATCACAGGATTGAGTAGGTCTCAAAATTCAGTCAATTTCAAGGAGTAGTATTTCTTGTTCTAAAACAGATATTCAAATTCTGTAAAAGAGCGATTGTAAAGCTAGGTTTTTTTAAAATACCATAGAAGATTGGGTATCTAGGATAAAATATTTAACATTTTTCAGTGATTCCTGTAAAGGGTGTTTTACCAATTTTTCTGTTATTTGAAAAATGACCAATTTGACCTAATTAAGCGTTAAGGGTAATAATGAATGCGGGTATCTGTTACTTGGCAAGGGTGATGTCAAGGCATATAATGTGGCTGGGCGATGTATTTTTTGCGTAGTAAATGATAGTGTGCGGACTCAGGAGTCCTTCAGTACCAGATCATGGTTCCGTTGTAAAGTGGTGGAGGGGTCTGGCCTACCAAGGCCGGACCTCCTCAGTTGTGTTAGAATGTAAGGTGATGGTGCTGCCCTTCCTCTACTGCTTCCTACTAACTTCCGGCCCTCTTCCGGTTGTAACTATCTATATCCGATAATAGCTTCCGCCCAACTCTGCTCCTCACACCTCATCGGAAATGGCTATCAAAAGGGATCCAATGTGCTCCTGTGCAGTACACCCCTTTTTATGGTCGCAGGCATGGAGTGGTTCATGAGTGGAAACACCCATGGCCACAAGACGATCTGCTGACTCCCATCCACCTTCAACTGCTAGCACCTCTACTACAAGCCCAGCTACGCCGCCGCCAGCATCAACTACTCCATCCAGTAACCTACCTTCACCCTGCACTTCTCTTCACTCCTCATTCCTTCTCAATCGCTCAGCCTTTTGGCAAGACGAGTTGAAAAAGGAAAGCGATGAATTCCAATTTCATTATCAGCTTGCTGACAAGTGAATGGAGAATTTGTCGACTCTTATTTCGCCTGACTTTCTGCCGCCCTTCTCATGATCGGCCTGCGGAAAGGAGGAAGAATAAAGAGTAGCTGAGCTGAGCTCAGCCGGCAAAGTGAGGCGCTTCCGAGCCTAGGCCAACTAAAACTTGGCCTTGTGTCTCGCTGCCGCCGCTTGCTCCCAAATCCTCTGCCGCGTCTGGAGCTCCCAAATCCTCCAGCCTCCCCGAAACTCCCCTCCTGCCCTGCCTTCAGTCCACTCTGACCACCTCAAA
>JASANA010010944.1:0-26139 GCA_030248095.1 Ptycholaimellus sp. GST1_10 | reverse complement strand
ATTGACAAAGCCCAGGCTCACCTGGCCAATGAGACTGTTGGAGAGGGCGTGGATGAGCTGGTGAGTGTGGAGGACGGCGAGATGGCCTCCGTTGCGCTGCGGCAGAAGTCTCCCGCCTCGTCGAAGCCCAGCCCCGCATTGGGCGAGGGAGATGGAGAAGCAGAAGTCCAGCAGATGGACGCTGTCTTCCAGCGCCTCGCATGCCTCCAGTCCTGTTAAGACGATTGACAAAGCCCAGGCTCACCTGGCCAATGAGACTGTTCCGGAGAGGGCGTTGATGAGCTGCTTGAATGTGGAGGACTTCGGCGAGATGGCCTCCGTTGCTGCGGCAGAAGTCTTCCGCCTCGTCGAAGCCCAGCCCCGCATTGGTGAGGGAGATGGAGAAGCAGAAGTCCAGCAGATGGACGCTGTCTTCCAGCGCCTCGCATGCCTCCAGTCCTGTTAAGACGATTGACAAAGCCCATGCTCACCTGGCCAATGAGACTGTTGGAGAGGGCGTGGATGAGCTGGTGAGTGTGGAGGACGGCGAGATGGCCTCCGTTGCTGCGGCAGAAGTCTCCCGCCTCGTCGAAGCCCAGCCCCGCATTGGTGAGGGAGATGGAGAAGCAGAAGTCCAGCAGATGGGACGCTGTCTTCCAGCGCCTCGCATGCCTCCAGTCCTGTTAAGACGATTGACAAAGCCCATGCTCACCTGGCCAATGAGACTGTTGGAGAGGGCGTGGATGAGCTGGTGAGTGTGGAGGACGGCGAGATGGCCTCCGTTGCTGCGGCAGAAGTCTCCCGCCTCGTCGAAGCCCAGCCCCGCATTGGTGAGGGAGATGGAGAAGCAGAAGTCCAGCAGATGGACGCTGTCTTCCAGCGCCTCGCATGCCTCCAGTCCTGTTAAGACGATTGACAAAGCCCATGCTCACCTGGCCAATGAGACTGTTGGAGAGGGCGATGAGCTGGTGAGTGTGGAGGACGGCGAGATGGCCTCCGTTGCTGCGGCAGAAGTCTCCCGCCTCGTCGAAGCCCAGCCCCGCATTGGTGAGGGAGATGGAGAAGCAGAAGTCCAGCAGATGGACGCTGTCTTCCAGCGCCTCGCATGCCTCCAGTCCTGTTAAGACGATTGACAAAGCCCATGCTCACCTGGCCAATGAGACTGTTGGAGAGGGCGTGGATGAGCTGGTGAGTGTGGAGGACGGCGAGATGGCCTCCGTTGCTGCGGCAGAAGTCTCCCGCCTCGTCGAAGCCCAGCCCCGCATTGGTGAGGGAGATGGAGAAGCAGAAGTCCAGCAGATGGACGCTGTCTTCCAGCGCCTCGCATGCCTCCAGTCCTGTTAAGACGATTGACAAAGCCCATGCTCACCTGGCCAATGAGACTGTTGGAGAGGGCGTGGATGAGCTGGTGAGTGTGGAGGACGGCGAGATGGCCTCCGTTGCTGCGGCAGAAGTCTCCCGCCTCGTCGAAGCCCAGCCCCGCATTGGTGAGGGAGATGGAGAAGCAGAAGTCCAGCAGATGGACGCTGTCTTCCAGCGCCTCGCATGCCTCCAGTCCTGTTAAGACGATTGACAAAGCCCATGCTCACCTGGCCAATGAGACTGTTGGAGAGGGCGTGGATGAGCTGGTGAGTGTGGAGGACGGCGAGATGGCCTCC
This sequence comes from Ptycholaimellus sp. GST1_10, assembly GCA_030248095.1. Taxonomy (NCBI): domain Eukaryota; kingdom Metazoa; phylum Nematoda; class Chromadorea; order Chromadorida; family Chromadoridae; genus Ptycholaimellus; species Ptycholaimellus sp. GST1_10. The sequence goes on along the minus strand of JASANA010010944.1, from coordinate 24,502 downwards.
GTTGCTGCGGCAGAAGTCTCCCGCCTCGTCGAAGCCCAGCCCCGCATTGGTGAGGGAGATGGAGAAGCAGAAGTCCAGCAGATGGACGCTGTCTTCCAGCGCCTCGCATGCCTCCAGTCCTGTTAAGACGATTGACAAAGCCCATGCTCACCTGGCCAATGAGACTGTTGGAGAGGGCGTGGATGAGCTGGTGAGTGTGGAGGACGGCGAGATGGCCTCCGTTGCTGCGGCAGAAGTCTCCCGCCTCGTCGAAGCCCAGCCCCGCATTGGTGAGGGAGATGGAGAAGCAGAAGTCCAGCAGATGGACGCTGTCTTCCAGCGCCTCGCATGCCTCCAGTCCTGTTAAGACGATTGACAAAGCCCATGCTCACCTGGCCAATGAGACTGTTGGAGAGGGCGTGGATGAGCTGGTGAGTGTGGAGGACGGCGAGATGGCCTCCGTTGCTGCGGCAGAAGTCTCCCGCCTCGTCGAAGCCCAGCCCCGCATTGGTGAGGGAGATGGAGAAGCAGAAGTCCAGCAGATGGACGCTGTCTTCCAGCGCATCGCATGCCTCCAGTCCTGTTAAGACGATTGACAAAGCCCAGGCTCACCTGGCCAATGAGACTGTTGGAGAGGGCGTGGATGAGCTGGTGAGTGTGGAGGACGGCGAGATGGCCTCCGTTGCTGCGGCAGAAGTCTCCCACCTCGTCGAAGCCCAGCCCCGCATTGGTGAGGGAGATGGAGAAGCAGAAGTCCAGCAGATGGACGCTGTCTTCCAGCGCCTCGCATGCCTCCAGTCCTGTTAAGACGATTGACAAAGCCCAGGCTCACCTGGCCAATGAGACTGTTGGAGAGGGCGTGGATGAGCTGGTGAGTGTGGAGGACGGCGAGATGGCCTCCGTTGCTGCGGCAGAAGTCTCCCGCCTCGTCGAAGCCCAGCCCCGCATTGGTGAGGGAGATGGAGAAGCAGAAGTCCAGCAGATGGACGCTGTCTTCCAGCGCCTCGCATGCCTCCAGTCCTGTTAAGACGATTGACAAAGCCCAGGCTCACCTGGCCAATGAGACTGTTGGAGAGGGCGTGGATGAGCTGGTGAGTGTGGAGGACGGCGAGATGGCCTCCGTTGCTGCGGCAGAAGTCTCCCGCCTCGTCGAAGCCCAGCCCCGCATTGGTGAGGGAGATGGAGAAGCAGAAGTCCAGCAGATGGACGCTGTCTTCCAGCGCCTCGCATGCCTCCAGTCCTGTTAAGACGATTGACAAAGCCCAGGCTCACCTGGCCAATGAGACTGTTGGAGAGGGCGTGGATGAGCTGGTGAGTGTGGAGGACGGCGAGATGGCCTCCGTTGCTGCGGCAGAAGTCTCCCGCCTCGTCGAAGCCCAGCCCCGCATTGGTGAGGGAGATGGAGAAGCAGAAGTCCAGCAGATGGACGCTGTCTTCCAGCGCCTCGCATGCCTCCAGTCCTGTTAAGACGATTGACAAAGCCCAGGCTCACCTGGCCAATGAGACTGTTGGAGAGGGCGTGGATGAGCTGGTGAGTGTGGAGGACGGCGAGATGGCCTCCGTTGCTGCGGCAGAAGTCTCCCGCCTCGTCGAAGCCCAGCCCCGCATTGGTGAGGGAGATGGAGAAGCAGAAGTCCAGCAGATGGACGCTGTCTTCCAGCGCCTCGCATGCCTCCAGTCCTGTTAAGACGATTGACAAAGCCCAGGCTCACCTGGCCAATGAGACTGTTGGAGAGGGCGTGGATGAGCTGGTGAGTGTGGAGGACGGCGAGATGGCCTCCGTTGCTGCGGCAGAAGTCTCCCGCCTCGTCGAAGCCCAGCCCCGCATTGGTGAGGGAGATGGAGAAGCAGAAGTCCAGCAGATGGACGCTGTCTTCCAGCGCCTCGCATGCCTCCAGTCCTGTTAAGACGATTGACAAAGCCCAGGCTCACCTGGCCAATGAGACTGTTGGAGAGGGCGTGGATGAGCTGGTGAGTGTGGAGGACGGCGAGATGGCCTCCGTTGCTACGGCAGAAGTCTCCCGCCTCGTCGAAGCCCAGCCCCGCATTGGTGAGGGAGATGGAGAAGCAGAAGTCCAGCAGATGGACGCTGTCTTCCAGCGCCTCGCATGCCTCCAGTCCTGTTAAGACGATTGACAAAGCCCAGGCTCACCTGGCCAATGAGACTGTTGGAGAGGGCGTGGATGAGCTGGTGAGTGTGGAGGACGGCGAGATGGCCTCCGTTGCTGCGGCAGAAGTCTCCCGCCTCGTCGAAGCCCAGCCCCGCATTGGTGAGGGAGATGGAGAAGCAGAAGTCCAGCAGATGGACGCTGTCTTCCAGCGCCTCGCATGCCTCCAGTCCTGTTAAGACGATTGACAAAGCCCAGGCTCACCTGGCCAATGAGACTGTTGGAGAGGGCGTGGATGAGCTGGTGAGTGTGGAGGACGGCGAGATGGCCTCCGTTGCTGCGGCAGAAGTCTCCCGCCTCGTCGAAGCCCAGCCCCGCATTGGTGAGGGAGATGGAGAAGCAGAAGTCCAGCAGATGGACGCTGTCTTCCAGCGCCTCGCATGCCTCCAGTCCTGTTAAGACGATTGACAAAGCCCAGGCTCACCTGGCCAATGAGACTGTTGGAGAGGGCGTGGATGAGCTGGTGAGTGTGGAGGACGGCGAGATGGCCTCCGTTGCTGCGGCAGAAGTCTCCCGCCTCGTCGAAGCCCAGCCCCGCATTGGTGAGGGAGATGGAGAAGCAGAAGTCCAGCAGATGGACGCTGTCTTCCAGCGCCTCGCATGCCTCCAGTCCTGTTAAGACGATTGACAAAGCCCAGGCTCACCTGGCCAATGAGACTGTTGGAGAGGGCGTGGATGAGCTGGTGAGTGTGGAGGACGGCGAGATGGCCTCCGTTGCTGCGGCAGAAGTCTCCCGCCTCGTCGAAGCCCAGCCCCGCATTGGTGAGGGAGATGGAGAAGCAGAAGTCCAGCAGATGGACGCTGTCTTCCAGCGCATCGCATGCCTCCAGTCCTGTTAAGACGATTGACAAAGCCCAGGCTCACCTGGCCAATGAGACTGTTGGAGAGGGCGTGGATGAGCTGGTGAGTGTGGAGGACGGCGAGATGGCCTCCGTTGCTGCGGCAGAAGTCTCCCACCTCGTCGAAGCCCAGCCCCGCATTGGTGAGGGAGATGGAGAAGCAGAAGTCCAGCAGATGGACGCTGTCTTCCAGCGCCTCGCATGCCTCCAGTCCTGTTAAGACGATTGACAAAGCCCAGGCTCACCTGGCCAATGAGACTGTTGGAGAGGGCGTGGATGAGCTGGTGAGTGTGGAGGACGGCGAGATGGCCTCCGTTGCTGCGGCAGAAGTCTCCCGCCTCGTCGAAGCCCAGCCCCGCATTGGTGAGGGAGATGGAGAAGCAGAAGTCCAGCAGATGGACGCTGTCTTCCAGCGCCTCGCATGCCTCCAGTCCTGTTAAGACGATTGACAAAGCCCAGGCTCACCTGGCCAATGAGACTGTTGGAGAGGGCGTGGATGAGCTGGTGAGTGTGGAGGACGGCGAGATGGCCTCCGTTGCTGCGGCAGAAGTCTCCCGCCTCGTCGAAGCCCAGCCCCGCATTGGTGAGGGAGATGGAGAAGCAGAAGTCCAGCAGATGGACGCTGTCTTCCAGCGCCTCGCATGCCTCCAGTCCTGTTAAGACGATTGACAAAGCCCAGGCTCACCTGGCCAATGAGACTGTTGGAGAGGGCGTGGATGAGCTGGTGAGTGTGGAGGACGGCGAGATGGCCTCCGTTGCTGCGGCAGAAGTCTCCCGCCTCGTCGAAGCCCAGCCCCGCATTGGTGAGGGAGATGGAGAAGCAGAAGTCCAGCAGATGGACGCTGTCTTCCAGCGCCTCGCATGCCTCCAGTCCTGTTAAGACGATTGACAAAGCCCAGGCTCACCTGGCCAATGAGACTGTTGGAGAGGGCGTGGATGAGCTGGTGAGTGTGGAGGACGGCGAGATGGCCTCCGTTGCTGCGGCAGAAGTCTCCCGCCTCGTCGAAGCCCAGCCCCGCATTGGTGAGGGAGATGGAGAAGCAGAAGTCCAGCAGATGGACGCTGTCTTCCAGCGCCTCGCATGCCTCCAGTCCTGTTAAGACGATTGACAAAGCCCAGGCTCACCTGGCCAATGAGACTGTTGGAGAGGGCGTGGATGAGCTGGTGAGTGTGGAGGACGGCGAGATGGCCTCCGTTGCTGCGGCAGAAGTCTCCCGCCTCGTCGAAGCCCAGCCCCGCATTGGTGAGGGAGATGGAGAAGCAGAAGTCCAGCAGATGGACGCTGTCTTCCAGCGCCTCGCATGCCTCCAGTCCTGTTAAGACGATTGACAAAGCCCAGGCTCACCTGGCCAATGAGACTGTTGGAGAGGGCGTGGATGAGCTGGTGAGTGTGGAGGACGGCGAGATGGCCTCCGTTGCTGCGGCAGAAGTCTCCCGCCTCGTCGAAGCCCAGCCCCGCATTGGTGAGGGAGATGGAGAAGCAGAAGTCCAGCAGATGGACGCTGTCTTCCAGCGCCTCGCATGCCTCCAGTCCTGTTAAGACGATTGACAAAGCCCAGGCTCACCTGGCCAATGAGACTGTTGGAGAGGGCGTGGATGAGCTGGTGAGTGTGGAGGACGGCGAGATGGCCTCCGTTGCTGCGGCAGAAGTCTCCCGCCTCGTCGAAGCCCAGCCCCGCATTGGTGAGGGAGATGGAGAAGCAGAAGTCCAGCAGATGGACGCTGTCTTCCAGCGCCTCGCATGCCTCCAGTCCTGTTAAGACGATTGACAAAGCCCAGGCTCACCTGGCCAATGAGACTGTTGGAGAGGGCGTGGATGAGCTGGTGAGTGTGGAGGACGGCGAGATGGCCTCCGTTGCTGCGGCAGAAGTCTCCCGCCTCGTCGAAGCCCAGCCCCGCATTGGTGAGGGAGATGGAGAAGCAGAAGTCCAGCAGATGGACGCTGTCTTCCAGCGCCTCGCATGCCTCCAGTCCTGTTAAGACGATTGACAAAGCCCAGGCTCACCTGGCCAATGAGACTGTTGGAGAGGGCGTGGATGAGCTGGTGAGTGTGGAGGATGGCGAGATGGCCTCCGTTGCTGCGGCAGAAGTCTCCCGCCTCGTCGAAGCCCAGCCCCGCATTGGTGAGGGAGATGGAGAAGCAGAAGTCCAGCAGATGGACGCTGTCTTCCAGCGCCTCCCATGCCTCCAGTCCTGTTAAGACGATTGACAAAGCCCAGGCTCACCTGGCCAATGAGACTGTTGGAGAGGGCGTGGATGAGCTGGTGAGTGTGGAGGACGGCGAGATGGCCTCCGTTGCTGCGGCAGAAGTCTCCCGCCTCGTCGAAGCCCAGCCCCGCATTGGTGAGGGAGATGGAGAAGCAGAAGTCCAGCAGATGGACGCTGTCTTCCAGCGCCTCGCATGCCTCCAGTCCTGTTAAGACGATTGACAAAGCCCAGGCTCACCTGGCCAATGAGACTGTTGGAGAGGGCGTGGATGAGCTGGTGAGTGTGGAGGACGGCGAGATGGCCTCCGTTGCTGCGGCAGAAGTCTCCCGCCTCGTCGAAGCCCAGCCCCGCATTGGTGAGGGAGATGGAGAAGCAGAAGTCCAGCAGATGGACGCTGTCTTCCAGCGCCTCGCATGCCTCCAGTCCTGTTAAGACGATTGACAAAGCCCAGGCTCACCTGGCCAATGAGACTGTTGGAGAGGGCGTGGATGAGCTGGTGAGTGTGGAGGACGGCGAGATGCCCTCCGTTGCTGCGGCAGAAGTCTCCCGCCTCGTCGAAGCCCAGCCCCGCATTGGTGAGGGAGATGGAGAAGCAGAAGTCCAGCAGATGGACGCTGTCTTCCAGCGCCTCGCATGCCTCCAGTCCTGTTAAGACGATTGACAAAGCCCAGGCTCACCTGGCCAATGAGACTGTTGGAGAGGGCGTGGATGAGCTGGTGAGTGTGGAGGACGGCGAGATGGCCTCCGTTGCTGCGGCAGAAGTCTCCCGCCTCGTCGAAGCCCAGCCCCGCATTGGTGAGGGAGATGGAGAAGCAGAAGTCCAGCAGATGGACGCTGTCTTCCAGCGCCTCGCATGCCTCCAGTCCTGTTAAGACGATTGACAAAGCCCAGGCTCACCTGGCCAATGAGACTGTTGGAGAGGGCGTGGATGAGCTGGTGAGTGTGGAGGACGGCGAGATGGCCTCCGTTGCTGCGGCAGAAGTCTCCCGCCTCGACGAAGCCCAGCCCCGCATTGGTGAGGGAGATGGAGAAGCAGAAGTCCAGCAGATGGACGCTGTCTTCCAGCGCCTCGCATGCCTCCAGTCCTGTTAAGACGATTGACAAAGCCCAGGCTCACCTGGCCAATGAGACTGTTGGAGAGGGCGTGGATGAGCTGGTGAGTGTGGAGGACGGCGAGATGGCCTCCGTTGCTGCGGCAGAAGTCTCCCGCCTCGTCGAAGCCCAGCCCCGCATTGGTGAGGGAGATGGAGAAGCAGAAGTCCAGCAGATGGACGCTGTCTTCCAGCGCCTCGCATGCCTCCAGTCCTGTTAAGACGATTGACAAAGCCCAGGCTCACCTGGCCAATGAGACTGTTGGAGAGGGCGTGGATGAGCTGGTGAGTGTGGAGGACGGCGAGATGGCCTCCGTTGCTGCGGCAGAAGTCTCCCGCCTCGTCGAAGCCCAGCCCCGCATTGGTGAGGGAGATGGAGAAGCAGAAGTCCAGCAGATGGACGCTGTCTTCCAGCGCCTCGCATGCCTCCAGTCCTGTTAAGACGATTGACAAAGCCCAGGCTCACCTGGCCAATGAGACTGTTGGAGAGGGCGTGGATGAGCTGGTGAGTGTGGAGGACGGCGAGATGGCCTCCGTTGCTGCGGCAGAAGTCTCCCGCCTCGTCGAAGCCCAGCCCCGCATTGGTGAGGGAGATGGAGAAGCAGAAGTCCAGCAGATGGACGCTGTCTTCCAGCGCCTCGCATGCCTCCAGTCCTGTTAAGACGATTGACAAAGCCCAGGCTCACCTGGCCAATGAGACTGTTGGAGAGGGCGTGGATGAGCTGGTGAGTGTGGAGGACGGCGAGATGGCCTCCGTTGCTGCGGCAGAAGTCTCCCGCCTCGTCGAAGCCCAGCCCCGCATTGGTGAGGGAGATGGAGAAGCAGAAGTCCAGCAGATGGACGCTGTCTTCCAGCGCCTCGCATGCCTCCAGTCCTGTTAAGACGATTGACAAAGCCCAGGCTCACCTGGCCAATGAGACTGTTGGAGAGGGCGTGGATGAGCTGGTGAGTGTGGAGGACGGCGAGATGGCCTCCGTTGCTGCGGCAGAAGTCTCCCGCCTCGTCGAAGCCCAGCCCCGCATTGGTGAGGGAGATGGAGAAGCAGAAGTCCAGCAGATGGACGCTGTCTTCCAGCGCCTCGCATGCCTCCAGTCCTGTTAAGACGATTGACAAAGCCCAGGCTCACCTGGCCAATGAGACTGTTGGAGAGGGCGTGGATGAGCTGGTGAGTGTGGAGGACGGCGAGATGGCCTCCGTTGCTGCGGCAGAAGTCTCCCGCCTCGTCGAAGCCCAGCCCCGCATTGGTGAGGGAGATGGAGAAGCAGAAGTCCAGCAGATGGACGCTGTCTTCCAGCGCCTCGCATGCCTCCAGTCCTGTTAAGACGATTGACAAAGCCCAGGCTCACCTGGCCAATGAGACTGTTGGAGAGGGCGTGGATGAGCTGGTGAGTGTGGAGGACGGCGAGATGGCCTCCGTTGCTGCGGCAGAAGTCTCCCGCCTCGTCGAAGCCCAGCCCCGCATTGGTGAGGGAGATGGAGAAGCAGAAGTCCAGCAGATGGACGCTGTCTTCCAGCGCCTCGCATGCCTCCAGTCCTGTTAAGACGATTGACAAAGCCCAGGCTCACCTGGCCAATGAGACTGTTGGAGAGGGCGTGGATGAGCTGGTGAGTGTGGAGGACGGCGAGATGGCCTCCGTTGCTGCGGCAGAAGTCTCCCGCCTCGTCGAAGCCCAGCCCCGCATTGGTGAGGGAGATGGAGAAGCAGAAGTCCAGCAGATGGACGCTGTCTTCCAGCGCCTCGCATGCCTCCAGTCCTGTTAAGACGATTGACAAAGCCCAGGCTCACCTGGCCAATGAGACTGTTGGAGAGGGCGTGGATGAGCTGGTGAGTGTGGAGGACGGCGAGATGGCCTCCGTTGCTGCGGCAGAAGTCTCCCGCCTCGTCGAAGCCCAGCCCCGCATTGGTGAGGGAGATGGAGAAGCAGAAGTCCAGCAGATGGACGCTGTCTTCCAGCGCCTCGCATGCCTCCAGTCCTGTTAAGACGATTGACAAAGCCCAGGCTCACCTGGCCAATGAGACTGTTGGAGAGGGCGTGGATGAGCTGGTGAGTGTGGAGGACGGCGAGATGGCCTCCGTTGCTGCGGCAGAAGTCTCCCGCCTCGTCGAAGCCCAGCCCCGCATTGGTGAGGGAGATGGAGAAGCAGAAGTCCAGCAGATGGACGCTGTCTTCCAGCGCCTCGCATGCCTCCAGTCCTGTTAAGACGATTGACAAAGCCCAGGCTCACCTGGCCAATGAGACTGTTGGAGAGGGCGTGGATGAGCTGGTGAGTGTGGAGGACGGCGAGATGGCCTCCGTTGCTGCGGCAGAAGTCTCCCGCCTCGTCGAAGCCCAGCCCCGCATTGGTGAGGGAGATGGAGAAGCAGAAGTCCAGCAGATGGACGCTGTCTTCCAGCGCCTCGCATGCCTCCAGTCCTGTTAAGACCGCAGGAGTGAGAGGATTGGGATGGGATGGAATGGAGCATTGGGAGGATTGGGATGGAATGCAATTTACCCGTCATAGGGACCTGGCAAAGGAAATGCCGAGCATTTGAAGCCATCACATCGTGCAACAAGCCGCTCTGTTTGTTCATCATGGCAACACTCTGCCATCCATCCTCTATTCCATCATTGTCGTTCGGCTGTCCAGGCGTCCAGTTATCATCCATCAGCTCTGTTCCAGAAAGACATTTTTTTTCTCCAAGCCCTGTGAGAGGCAATGAAATGCAAACGAGGAATTTGGGTGCCGTTTGGCAAATGCCAGAACCAGCCATCCGTCACATTGGCCTGTCCATCCAGCTGCTGTAGGTTGACTAGCGTATTGGCCTGAAAGACGAGGCGCAGGGCAGGATGGATGAAGCTGGGCCAAATGAAATGGATGAATTGAACACTGATGTTGAGTCCGACAAGAAGCCAAAGACGAAGCTGAAGCTGGTAGGGAGCGGCCAGGTGAGCCCCAGCAGCCTCGCAGGCCGTCAAGGCATACTCCATCCTTTTTTCATTCCTCCCAAGGGCGAAGCAGGCACCGCCAGCCACCAGAAACTCCTCCTGAGCCAGACACAGCGCCGCGACCAGCTCATCTGCAGCAGATTGCTTAGTTGGGGCAAAAGTAGACATCGCCTGGAGTAGAGCCTTGGTGGACAGTGATAGACGGCATCGGCTCAGCACTCCTCGTCAATGGATCGTTCGAAGATAGCTTATTTGTTGCTTCAAATAATCTTTGATGTGATGATTGGCATACGATGGGAAAGAACCTTCAGTGTTGCTCAAAGGAGTAATCTCTGATGTCATTGAAGTGGTATGGATAGGATGTGAGGAAATTTTAGTCGATGGGTACTGAGAAGATGCTGCTGAATTCGGCGCCGCTACAAACGAGTGATTCAAGGTAAAATAATCTACCTGATTGTTGCAAAAAATTACTACCAATAATATTTCAATTACATCTGTCATTGGTGAAAATGTAGCACGTAATATTTTAAGTTTCTATAGAAAATTTTGGCAGATACGTCTGCCAAGGTGATATCTTGAAGCTGTTAAAAGGAATTTACGAAATATTTATTTTTACCCAATGTATGGTATAAACTATAAAGTTCATAATCTTGATGTATCAAAAATTGGGTTTTCATTAAAATCTGCTTGATCATTGCATGCATGTTCGTCTAATGGTATCTTGAAGCATTCATCAATAATTTTCCAAATATTTATTAGTTTTCTTTAGTTCTGGTTCAACACTGGGGGGATCGTGCATAGCCCGATTGAACAGGCTCGAAATCGGGGAGGACGAAGTCTTTGATTTAGCTTCCGCTGGCCTTTACCAATTACAAAATGGCAATACTTTTTACTAATAATTGAATATTATGTTCTAAAAAGCGAAGCATTATGATAGGTCAACTGGGTGGTTGAGACGGAGGAACCATTGCTGCTGTCGAGGAATTCGCAGTGAAACTTGTACGGTGTTTCGCATTCCTTATCGTTCCATTGACGATTTTGGCTCCTCAGCCGTACGCAAGGCTTGGCATTGCTGTCCACAGATTTCGACGAATGTGTCCAAGTGACTGGCAGTTCCACTTTGTCGCCATCTTGCCAGACCAGCTAAAACGAAAAACGGAAGTACAGCGGCGCAGAGAGGCGGCAAAGAACTATCTTTCACATTTCCAGCAGCATCTTTCCGTAGGCCGAACCAGATATCGTCTGGAAGAGCCAGGGGATGAAGGGCCTGTTGGATAGTGGCGTCGGTGATGAGCGCTAATCGGCCGCGCACCCCCTCGTCCTTCCACTGCGCCCCGCTCTCAGCCTCTGCCTTGCACCAGGCCATCGACGCATTCCTTCACAGTCCTCTTCCTTTATGCTTCCTCGCCTCACCTAGCCCCACAGGGGCCGCCCATACCATGTCTTCTGCTGATGGTAGAGCACAAAACAGCTGTTCGAAACGTCGTAGTACCAGCCCTGGCCCTGGCACACTTCCTTCACCGCCCCCAGCACTGGACTTGCTAAAGGAAAGAGCAATAAAGGTAGACAGCTGAGAATGGAGGTACAGCCTAAAGGATTCCACCTTGTAAGATGATTGTGAGGATGAACAGCGGCAGCTTGGCCCTGGAGTCGAAAGGCTGTTTCGCCATCTTGTTTTGAAACTTGTGGCGGGTTTTAGTACTATTCCGGCCCATAGCTAAATAAGAACCTCTCGGAGACTTCTATTCTTTAAACATTTAGCTCAGGGCCTCAAATGCTTCCAAATCAGTGGGGTTTGCCAGTGGTTGCTAGCTGAGGCTAGATGTCTTCGCTTAACAACGGACGATTAGCCTGCCGGCTCCCAATAGTCACACGGGGATCAATCAGCAAATATTTTGGCGGCCAAGACTTGAATGCAAAGTGCAAAGTCCGTGAAAATTTTGTCTATCGTCAGGTTTCTTCAAATTTTGTTCCTTTTAGTCAGATTTCTTTAAGCTTTGGGCTTTAAGCTTTTAGTGAATTTTCATTTTACATGTATATGCACCGTACCATTTGTTGTAAGTTGTTTAGCACGTGAAGGGGGCCAGACTTTTCCAACATTTTGCGTTTCAGAAGGCCCAGAAGGCCATAAGCATAGCCAGCTTTAGACTACGTCGCCTCAACTGCTACAAGGAGCGTAACGAGATCGAGAAGACACGGCCAAGAAGTGACTGTTTGACTTGTTTTGCTAGAATATCAGAATATCGAAAGCCAACAAAAACTGTCTTGAGAAACATGCGCCGCCGACCGCTATTTGTAGACGAATATTGAATGCCGTTCTTTATGGGGAGAAAACTTTGAAGGTTTATCACAAAATACATACTGCAATCATTTTTTGTCAAATTCAAATCATTCAAATCAAATCATCTAATTTAAATCATTGGTTTAGTCCAAAGCATGCACGAAAAACAAATGAAATGTCCCGAGTGTTTCGTAACAATATCTGCATCTAACTTATCATTGCACCTATGGAGAATTCATGTGGGACGTGAGGCCAGTTCTCCTCGTTGGCTCTGCAATAGCTGTCAATTCACTGCTACGAATCCCGCTGAAGCTTCACTGCACGCCATTTTTCTCCAGCATGGAGCTCCAATCCTTCGATACTCAACACAGTCTCTACTGACGATGACGAAGAAGGAGGTGGAGCCGAAAATATGCCTCAATGCCCATGAAGCTGGCTCAAAAAAGATGCAGACAAGCCAATATCAGGGGACTATTTTTGCCCAGCCAGATTCTTCGTTGAAACTCGAGCCGAATGAAGCCTTGCTGAATTCGGGAAATCGGTCAGCCTACAAAGAAACATTTGAAAATGCGACTTCTTGTCGTCGCTGCGGAAAACAGCTGGCCATAGCCCAAAAGTATTTGTTCGCTGTTATTCGAAGAATGAGATAGGCTGTGATCAGCAGGGCTCAGAGCCTGGAAGGACACATCACTGCCTGCTTCAAACTACGACCATTCCAGTGCACCAGTTGTGAGCGGACCTTTTCGCAGAAAACGCACGTGCGAACGCATCAGAACAACAGCCAGAAATGCCGGTCGTTTATGGTTTACTAGCTAGTGAAATTTTAAAATTGAAATTTGCAGAGCTGGAAATATAGTGCTGGACAAGCAAGAGGAGGACGAAATGGTAGTGCGGAAAGGCTTCTTAGAGTGCTTCGGTATTGATGCAACCACAAGACTAAAATGCTACAGCATGAGAAGCTTATGAATTTTCAATCATCAAAAAGCTATAGACAAGAACACAAGATGCAAAGCAATCGTGATACATTTTAATTTGAATTGTGAAACCATTTTGGGCAGAAATTTAATCTAAAAACTCCACTGCTCATTCATAAGCAGGCGGCAATTTATGGCAGAAGTTATTGTTTATTCGCCAGGTTTTGCTCAAATGATGAGCTAATTTTGAATTTTTTTCATTATTTTCAGTTTCAGTTTTATAAATTTTATTTTTAAAAATTTTGATTTCAAGCAGAAATTTCCTTAAGTAGGACGGCTATAAAGAAAAAAATTCCAACTCCAGATTGAAGTCAAAATTTTGATCATTTTGCGAATACCTGATCAATTAGACTCATTAATGCACATCAGATTGATTTTAATATTCTTCAATTTATTTTTTATCCAATTTATTTGCTATTTAATTTTAATATAGGTAAAAGTTTATTTTAACTTTTATTTGACTTTTTTGTATTTAGTTGTATTTTGGAATTTTTACTAAATATTGTTACCTTTCTCTACAGTTTTTGTCCTCTTTTAGCCAAAATTGCCGCCTGCTTATGAATGAGCAGTGGTTTTTAGATTAAATTTCTGCCCAAAATGGTTTCACAATTCAAATTAAAATGTATCACGATTGCTTTGCATCTTGTGTTCTTGTCTATAGCTTTTTGATGATTGAAAATTCATAAGCTTCTCATGCTGTAGCATTTTAGTCTTGTCTAGATCTTGGCCATGTGGAAAACATTTATTTCCCACATGAATAAGACTACGAGTTTGCCACATGAACAAGGCTTCAGGACAATGATATTTTAGGTAGGGAAAAACGAACTTTGGGGTCTTCCTCAAGGCGCTTTTGCTCCTTAAGATTCCATAAAGCTCAAAAACATATTGCATGCAAGCTAACCTGAGCATCAGTTTATAAAAAACTGCGCAGTTTTCCTGAATTGCTTGTTTTGCCATTTTTGCAGGTTTTTTAAACATTTCCAAAATTCCAAGATGAAAATGAAAATTCTACGATTTTCCCCTTCGAGATCTCCTTATAAGCTTTCGATTGATGTATATATGTCCATAGTTTCATCCATTATCCAAGGCGCTGAACCTCGTCACATGCAACCACCCAAAAACTCGATCACCCATTCATAACTAGGGCGCTGTCGCGCCCTAGGATATAGAAGTTTATGAATTAAAAAGTTATGATTTTTCAATCATCAAAAAAACGAAGAAGATGGAGAATTTTTTCATTTATCAAAAAGAAGAACAAAGGAGAAGAAAATATTTTCTCGCCCTATACGTAGTTCCTTGGCCAATCCTCTGAGATTACATAAGCCCAAACCTCATGCATGCAAGCTAACCTGAGCATCAGTTTAGAAAAATCTGCGCAGTTTAATTAAAATGAAACATGCGGAAAATGGGTAGAGCACAAAACTCGACAAAATGTCATCCACATATCTGAATTGATTGGGAAATTTTTCCAAGGAACCTATGACAAAAACAACACCAATGGAAAGCTGGAACAATTTGCTAGAACACGTAATTCTTAGATTCTTGAATTTTGCTTTTTTTGTAAAATGCGAACACTTCAAAGTTGGACATGTCATGTTTTTAGCCATTTTTTGTAGGTTTTTGAAAGATTTCTAAAATTCAAAGGCCTAAATCAAGATTTCACGATTTTCGCCCTCGAGATCTTGTTTCAAGCTTTCGATTGGTATATATATGTCCATGGTTTTATCCAATATCCAAGGCGCTGAACCCCGTCACACACAACCACCCAAAAACTCGATCACCCATTCATAACTAGGGCGCTGTCGCGCCCTAGGATTTGGAGAGGATTCAAAGGATTTGTGTAAATTGATGATTCGCGGGAGAATTGTAGCCATTGGATGCCTGTTGTGGATCTAGCTGTTCAGCCTGTCCCGGCAATTTCCCACAAAGAAACAACAGCCATTGTTACAGAGCCTGTGTGAAATGACACTATCAAGCTGGTTCGATCCCAATCAGATTCCCTCGCTCGTGGACATCCATCGCCATTTGAGGATGTGCAGGGGGTGGAAGAGTCCATATGCCACCGTCCTCCGAATCCGATCATCCTCTGCGTCTGCCAGAGGAGAACATATCTGATAGCAAGCTAAGTAGAAGGAAGGCAAAACGAGTTTCAATGTTAGAAGCCAGGTGACGAAGGGACTCGGTGACGATGCTATTGAGTGGAGCTGAGAGCTTTCCCTCCAAATGCTCCAATAGAATAGCTGCTATCTTTGACGCCACCTACCAAAAGATCGAAGGCGATCGATGTGTGAGTGCAAAAGGAAAAGACGCTAACGAAAAGTTTTTCCAGATCCTGGGAGTGAAAAGAAAAGGGGATGAGGGCTTGGTAGACGTCTTCACAGTTGGGCTCCACTGATACCTTCGTCGCACTCCCACCCAAGTCAACCTCGAAAGCAACCGCCACGGTAACCAGAGTCCAGTCGAACATCCGCATGCTCTTTGCCAATTACTAGCTCTCTGGAATAATGTTTGCAATGCCTAGTCAAGCAATGGCGTGATGGCTTGATTCGGCACTGGCCAAGGTTAAAGCAACTTTCCAAGGCACCATTCTCCGTTGAACGCTGCTCTTGATTCCAATCTGAAACGGTTGAGAACTCTTAAGAGCACCATAACTTTTAGAGCGCACAATTCAGCACTTAGGCCATTGAAATCTGACAAAGAACCGAAACCTTCCCCCCTTATTTGGGTTTGATCAAAGGTCCAGCATTTTGTGCTCATATTCACTCGGCCAGCACTGATACGTTCGAACAGGGCAGTGCAAAAAGAGGCGGAAAAAATTATTGCGGAAGCGAAGTATTTTACATTGATGCGATCTAATGCTTGTGCACTATATCGCAACATTTCTTCATTTCTATCCAAGCGCCATGGGCTTTTTTGAAAAACTGCTACACTAATGTTTGTGTAGATTGCACATTTTCTGTGGAGGTTCATCTGCATTTACTAATTTCATTTTTTTCTAATTATAAATATATAAAATTATATGTTGAAAATTGGTATCGAAATAAATTGTCCACCATTTGAGCTTGTTTGTTGTTCCAGCTGGTGGTGTAGCATGGAGACAGACCGTTTAGTTACTAATCCAATTGAACTTGAGGTATCTGGCAGCCTTTCTCAAGTCTTGCATGTTTTAGTGTGATAGCCAGACCAGACTAGAGGCCTTAATAGCCAGACTAGAGGCCCCATTTAGTCGAGACAGGACTCTGGGCACGGGCGTTACGGTCCCAAGCTTTGCTTAGCATGCTTTGCATGCTTGCCTATGCTTTAGGGCCTTCGTGGCCACGCCCTCAACTCTTCGGAGCTCTGACTGTTCCACTCTCCGCCGCAGGCGGCCTTTGGCCACTCAAAAAGAATGTGTCACATGAACAAGAATTGTTTAGCTAACGCCAAATAAAGCGCTGACAAATATGTAACCAATAATCAATAAGTTCACATATATGGCCCAAACCAGACCTCCACTATTTGCATAAAATTTGATGGCTCTGATGAGGAAAAGAGAAAATCAGCATCAGAAGAAAGCAACTCTCCATACCAACCAACTCAGCCATCCAACTCTTTGACATTTCTCAGCTGACATTTCTCACGGTATTCTTTTTCCGACTTAGGCAGGGAAAGTGCTGCGCAGGCTTTACGCTGGGCGCTTTCTACTTGGAAGCATTGTTGGAGCTGTGGAGCGACTGGAGAAAAGAAATATGGACGTTGGACATCCAGCTGGTGCCAGCCGGAAGCGACGAAGATTGTCGTCTGGCCTCCAGCTCCGACCCAGCTTGCAACGCAACCACTCAGAGTATCCAGGACTGTGGTTGCTTCTGCCCACTGCTCCTTCTTCTCCCGCCCTCCTTTTTGCCGCTAGCGACACACTCGGAAAGCTGCCGGCAGAACTTCCAGCCACACTGGCTCCAATCAAGGACTCAGCCCTTTTCTTTGGCAATCACTTGCGCCAACCACTTGAATCTTTTGCTAGGTAAACTCGGTAAAAAAGGGACCAAATGAAAGCCGGTTACAAATTTGAAAGGTGGGAAAAGCAGAGATAATGGAAGATCTCTACTGTTCTAAGTTGGAATGTAGATGCGTCCTGTAGCAACCGGCATACAGCCGGCCAACCTGCAACATGGCCAAATCAGGTGAGCCTGCAACTGAATTGAGTGCCCCAGAGACTGACTTGAGACTTGACTTGAGTCTCCTACCAACTTCTTCTCATTCACTGGCCCTTTCAATTCGGCCTGGACTGCGCATTTTATTTCAATAGAAACCAGAGACCTGATGTTTTTGAAAAGCAATAAGAGTGAAGCATAGAAATTAAGTGGCATCCTTACGCAGAGGCGATACCACTACTGATGAGGTCTAACCGAGGTGTGGTTATTGCTGGTTGAAAACTTCTACCAATTCCCCGGCTGGCAGGCCTGAAACATGGCTAGCCATGCCAATCTTTGTGTGCCCGAGAGGGCCAGCTTAACCAACCATCTTTTACTCTCCAAGTGTCATCCTAGCACCCTCTTCTCATTCACTGGCCCTTTCAATTCGGCCTGGACTGCGCATTTTATTTCAATAGAAACCAGAGACCTGATGTTTTTGAAAAGCAATAAGAGTGAAGAATAGAAGTTAAGTGGCATCATTACGCAGAGGCGATACCACTACTGATGAGGTCTAACCGAGGTGTGGTTATTGCTGGTTGAAAACTTCTACCAATTCCCCGGCTGGCAGGCCTGAAACATGGCTAGCCATGCCAATCTTTGTGTGCCCGAGAGGGCCAGCTTAACCAACCATCTTTTACTCTCCAAGTGTCATCCTAGCACCCTCTTCTCATTCACTGGCCCTTTCAATTTGGCCTGGACTGCGCATTTTATTTCAATAGAAACCAGAGACCTGATGTTTTTGAAAAGCAATAAGAGTGAAGCATAGAAATTAAGTGGCATCCTTACGCAGAGGCGATACCACTACTGATGAGGTCTAACCGAGGTGTGGTTATTGCTGGTTGAAAACTTCTACCAATTCCCCGGCTGGCAGGCCTGAAACATGGCTAGCCATGCCAATCTTTGTGTGCCCGAGAGGGCCAGCTTAACCAACCATCTTTTACTCTCCAAGTGTCATCCTAGCACCCTCTTCTCATTCACTGGCCCTTTCAATTCGGCCTGGACTGCGCATTTTATTTCAATAGAAACCAGAGACCTGATGTTTTTGAAAAGCAATAAGAGTGAAGCATAGAAGTTAAGTGGCATCATTACGCAGAGGCGATACCACTACTGATGAGGTCTAACCGAGGTGTGGTTATTGCTGGTTGAAAACTTCTACCAATTCCCCGGCTGGCAGGCCTGAAACATGGCTAGCCATGCCAATCTTTGTGTGCCCGAGAGGGCCAGCTTAACCAACCATCTTTTACTCTCCAAGTGTCATCCTAGCACCCTCTTCTCATTCACTGGCCCTTTCAATTCGGCCTGGACTGCGCATTTTATTTCAATAGAAACCAGAGACCTGATGTTTTTGAAAAGCAATAAGAGTGAAGCATAGAAATTAAGTGGCATCCTTACGCAGAGGCGATACCACTACTGATGAGGTCTAACCGAGGTGTGGTTATTGCTGGTTGAAAACTTCTACCAATTCCCCGGCTGGCAGGCCTGAAACATGGCTAGCCATGCCAATCTTTGTGTGCCCGAGAGGGCCAGCTTAACCAACCATCTTTTACTCTCCAAGTGTCATCCTAGCACCCTCTTCTCATTCACTGGCCCTTTCAATTCGGCCTGGACTGCGCATTTTATTTCAATAGAAACCAGAGACCTGATGTTTTTGAAAAGCAATAAGAGTGAAGCATAGAAATTAAGTGGCATCCTTACGCAGAGGCGATACCACTACTGATGAGGTCTAACCAAGGTGTGGTTATTGCTGGTTGAAAACTTCTACCAATTCCCCGGCTGGCAGGCCTGAAACATGGCTAGCCATGCCAATCTTTGTGTGCCCAAGAGGGCCAGCTTAACCAACCATCTTTTACTCTCCAAGTGTCATCCTAGCACCCTCTTCTCATTCACTGGCCCTTTCAATTCGGCCTGGACTGTGCATTTTATTTCAATAGAAACCAGAGACCTGATGTTTTTGAAAAGCAATAAGAGTGAAGCATAGAAATTAAGTGGCATCCTTACGCAGAGGCGATACCACTACTGATGAGGTCTAACCGAGGTGTGGTTATTGCTGGTTGAAAACTTCTACCAATTCCCCGGCTGGCAGGCCTGAAACATGGCTAGCCATGCCAATCTTTGTGTGCCCGAGAGGGCCAGCTTAACCAACCATCTTTTACTCTCCAAGTGTCATCCTAGCACCCTCTTCTCATTCACTGGCCCTTTCAATTCGGCCTGGACTGCGCATTTTATTTCAATAGAAACCAGAGACCTGATGTTTTTGAAAAGCAATAAGAGTGAAGCATAGAAATTAAGTGGCATCCTTACGCAGAGGTGATACCACTACTGATGAGGTCTAACCGAGGTGTGGTTATTGCTGGTTGAAAACTTCTACCAATTCCCCGGCTGGCAGGCCTGAAACATGGCTAGCCATGCCAATCTTTGTGTGCCCAAGAGGGCCAGCTTAACCAACCATCTTTTACTCTCCAAGTGTCATCCTAGCACCCTCTTCTCATTCACTGGCCCTTTCAATTCGGCCTGGACTGTGCATTTTATTTCAATAGAAACCAGAGACCTGATGTTTTTGAAAAGCAATAAGAGTGAAGCATAGAAATTAAGTGGCATCCTTACGCAGAGGCGATACCACTACTGATGAGGTCTAACCGAGGTGTGGTTATTGCTGGTTGAAAACTTCTACCAATTCCCCGGCTGGCAGGCCTGAAACATGGCTAGCCATGCCAATCTTTGTGTGCCCGAGAGGGCCAGCTTAACCAACCATCTTTTACTCTCCAAGTGTCATCCTAGCACCCTCTTCTCATTCACTGGCCCTTTCAATTCGGCCTGGACTGCGCATTTTATTTCAATAGAAACCAGAGACATGATGTTTTTGAAAAGCAATAAGAATGAAGCATAGAAATTAAGTGGCATCCTTACGCAGAGGCGATACCACTACTGATGAGGTCTAACCGAGGTGTGGTTATTGCTGGTTGAAAACTTCTACCAATTCCCCGGCTGGCAGGCCTGAAACATGGCTAGCCATGCCAATCTTTGTGTGCCCGAGAGGGCCAGCTTAACCAACCATCTTTTACTCTCCAAGTGTCATCCTAGCACCCTCTTCTCATTCACTGGCCCTTTCAATTCGGCCTGGACTGCGCATTTTATTTCAATAGAAACCAGAGACCTGATGTTTTTGAAAAGCAATAAGAGTGAAGCATAGAAATTAAGTGGCATCCTTACGCAGAGGCGATACCACTACTGATGAGGTCTAACCGAGGTGTGGTTATTGCTGGTTGAAAACTTCTACCAATTCCCCGGCTGGCAGGCCTGAAACATGGCTAGCCATGCCAATCTTTGTGTGCCCGAGAGGGCCAGCTTAACCAACCATCTTTTACTCTCCAAGTGTCATCCTAGCACCCTCTTCTCATTCACTGGCCCTTTCAATTCGGCCTGGACTGCGCATTTTATTTCAATAGAAACCAGAGACCTGATGTTTTTGAAAAGCAATAAGAGTGAAGCATAGAAATTAAGTGGCATCCTTACGCAGAGGCGATACCACTACTGATGAGGTCTAACCGAGGTGTGGTTATTGCTGGTTGAAAACTTCTACCAATTCCCCGGCTGGCAGGCCTGAAACATGGCTAGCCATGCCAATCTTTGTGTGCCCAAGAGGGCCAGCTTAACCAACCATCTTTTACTCTCCAAGTGTCATCCTAGCACCCTCTTCTCATTCACTGGCCCTTTCAATTCGGCCTGGACTGTGCATTTTATTTCAATAGAAACCAGAGACCTGATGTTTTTGAAAAGCAATAAGAGTGAAGCATAGAAATTAAGTGGCATCCTTACGCAGAGGCAATACCACTACTGATGAGGTCTAACCGAGGTGTGGTTATTGCTGGTTGAAAACTTCTACCAATTCCCCGGCTGGCAGGCCTGAAACATGGCTAGCCATGCCAATCTTTGTGTGCCCGAGAGGGCCAGCTTAACCAACCATCTTTTACTCTCCAAGTGTCATCCTAGCACCCTCTTCTCATTCACTGGCCCTTTCAATTCGGCCTGGACTGCGCATTTTATTTCAATAGAAACCAGAGACCTGATGTTTTTGAAAAGCAATAAGAGTGAAGCATAGAAATTAAGTGGCATCCTTACGCAGAGGTGATACCACTACTGATGAGGTCTAACCGAGGTGTGGTTATTGCTGGTTGAAAACTTCTACCAATTCCCCGGCTGGCAGGCCTGAAACATGGCTAGCCATGCCAATCTTTGTGTGCCCAAGAGGGCCAGCTTAACCAACCATCTTTTACTCTCCAAGTGTCATCCTAGCACCCTCTTCTCATTCACTGGCCCTTTCAATTCGGCCTGGACTGTGCATTTTATTTCAATAGAAACCAGAGACCTGATGTTTTTGAAAAGCAATAAGAGTGAAGCATAGAAATTAAGTGGCATCCTTACGCAGAGGCGATACCACTACTGATGAGGTCTAACCGAGGTGTGGTTATTGCTGGTTGAAAACTTCTACCAATTCCCCGGCTGGCAGGCCTGAAACATGGCTAGCCATGCCAATCTTTGTGTGCCCGAGAGGGCCAGCTTAACCAACCATCTTTTACTCTCCAAGTGTCATCCTAGCACCCTCTTCTCATTCACTGGCCCTTTCAATTCGGCCTGGACTGCGCATTTTATTTCAATAGAAACCAGAGACATGATGTTTTTGAAAAGCAATAAGAATGAAGCATAGAAATTAAGTGGCATCCTTACGCAGAGGCGATACCACTACTGATGAGGTCTAACCGAGGTGTGGTTATTGCTGGTTGAAAACTTCTACCAATTCCCCGGCTGGCAGGCCTGAAACATGGCTAGCCATGCCAATCTTTGTGTGCCCGAGAGGGCCAGCTTAACCAACCATCTTTTACTCTCCAAGTGTCATCCTAGCACCCTCTTCTCATTCACTGGCCCTTTCAATTCGGCCTGGACTGCGCATTTTATTTCAATAGAAACCAGAGACCTGATGTTTTTGAAAAGCAATAAGAGTGAAGCATAGAAATTAAGTGGCATCCTTACGCAGAGGCGATACCACTACTGATGAGGTCTAACCGAGGTGTGGTTATTGCTGGTTGAAAACTTCTACCAATTCCCCGGCTGGCAGGCCTGAAACATGGCTATCCATGCCAATCTTTGTGTGCCCGAGAGGGCCAGCTTAACCAACCATCTTTTACTCTCCAAGTGTCATCCTAGCACCCTCTTCTCATTCACTGGCCCTTTCAATTCGGCCTGGACTGCGCATTTTATTTCAATAGAAACCAGAGACCTGATGTTTTTGAAAAGCAATAAGAGTGAAGCATAGAAATTAAGTGGCATCCTTACGCAGAGGCGATACCACTACTGATGAGGTCTAACCGAGGTGTGGTTATTGCTGGTTGAAAACTTCTACCAATTCCCCGGCTGGCAGGCCTGAAACATGGCTATCCATGCCAATCTTTGTGTGCCCGAGAGGGCCAGCTAAATCACCCAACTTCTGTTCACCAACTATCAATCAGCCTAGCCTCCTCTGCTCTTGACGGTGATCCTGGACTGTGAATTTTCAAGTTAGAAGCCCAAACCTAAATAAAAAAATAAATTTAAAATTTCAATGTGGTGCGCGCTTTAACACTGCACCGAATGCTGGTCGTTTTTCATTTCAATTTTTATTTGGTTTTTTTTTACAGTCAATTTAAATGAAAAGGTGTTCCGATTTTTGCATATATCTGCTAGAAATTTTTTTTATCATTTCCCGCATCATGGTTTGGGTCATATTGGAACAAAAATACTGCAAAATAGAAGCTGTAGTTCCCGTGAGAATATATCCCTGCCACCCTGGTACAATCATTATATGTTCTTCCTGCAAAAAGCAGGTAAAGGCTGAGTAAAACGGTGCAAATTTGTATGGGACTTTCCATGCGTGTTCAGTAGTTTCAGTCTTTTCTGTGAGGCTGGCACAGTAGCTTAGCCTGGCTGAAAAGGGAATACGTAGCGCTCAAATAGGAGCTACAAAAGGAGGGGAGGCTGGCTTTATTGAAGCTGCCTTAGGAAGGCTTCTCCAGTCCTCCTTCAAATCCTACGTATCTGAGTGAGCTGTGCAGTATTATGCGCAGCCCCTTGGCTTAGAAGATGCCGATTCTGTGTATCAGTGCCACCGGAGGCCGCTACACCAAAGGCTATGTCCTCATTCAGAACGACACCATCTGCACACTCAGGGTTCAATTCCCTCACAGCCAAATACCTTCCCATCAAAAAACTTCGCTTGATCTGAGCTTCATTCAATTTATACCAAACGCCTTTGGTGAATGTCTTTTGTATAAAAAAGGGGAATTGTTCTTGGAGAAGAAGGCGACGAGCAGTCAGCAGATGAAAAGCTGGGACGAGCTGTGGCCGGAGGAAATTCCTCCAAAGACTGCCGTCAAAGTCAAGGTTCGCTCAAGTGCCAGTGCCAAAAGCGCAGAGTGCAGCCTGCAGGTGAAGTTCATTACGAGGCGGAGCATTCCTTTTCACCTGGCCAACGGACATGTCGCCTACGAGGCTTTCGACAATGCTGGTTCCAGTTTTGACCAATCACATACCTTGAAGAATTGTCTTTAAAATCGCAATAACTTTGAATAGTTGAGAATTTTAAATGTTTGATGAAATTATTGCTATCCTAGGTCTTCCTCTAGCCGAATTCGCGATTTCTGCGGACGCGTCCAAATCCAGCGTCACCTGCTGCTGCTTTTGGACATTCATAGTTGGATTTGTTCTCACAACAAGCAAGCAACAGTCCAAAACATACAGGGCCAGCTGACCATCGACTGGGGCAGCCTGCCCAAGGTTTTCGGCCTTTCTGTCAGCCCTCGGGAGGGCAAGCAGCTCCCATTTCGACGCCTTGCTGTCACCCGCCTACAGATCACAGGAGACGTCCTCCTCGGTTTCCCTGCCTTCTGCTGCTGCTATTTAGGATGTGCCGTTTGTTTCTCTGCTCTCCATTCGTCTCTACTCTTCGTTTATTGAATTGGTCCTATGAAAGTGGTATATTGGATGTGATTCGATGAAACCTCTTCAAGAGGAGCAGTAGGTGATAGGTGGTCCCCGGGACATCGGCAGTCGAGTGGAGGTGAGCGAATTCTCGTCCTGGCAAGAGCTGCAAAGTCAGTGCCGCATCGGAGACGTCGTGGCTGCTGATAGAGGCGCCTTCAGGGTTTATTCTTTTCCCTATAGTCATTTGAATTATAATTTTTGAATTCTTAGTGTTCATTCTTCTTAGGCTGGTTGAACATGGCCTTGATCCTGAGATGTGAGACAATGATTGGAGGTTGCAGCATATGGGAGTGGTGAAGGAGGTCACTTCCGACGGCCAGGTGCTTGTATCTCATCTTGAAAGGGCCAGTGAATAGAGAAGAGGGTGCTAGGATGGCACTTGGAGAGTAAAAGATGGTTGGTTAAGCTGGCCCTCTTGGGCACACAAACGATTGGCATGGCTAGCCATGTTTCAGGCCTGCCAGCCGGGGAATTGGTAGAGAGGGGAGGTTTTCAACCAGCAATAACCACACCTCGGTTAGACCTCATCAGTAGTGGTATCACCTCTGCGTAAGGATGCCACTTAATTTCTATGCTTCACTCTTTTTGCTTTTCAAAAACATCAGGTCTCTGGTTTTCTATTGAAATAAAATGCGCAGTCCAGGCCGAATTGAAAGGGCCAGTGAATGAGAAGAGGGTGCTAGGATGACACTTGGAGAGTAAAAGATGATTAGTTAAGCTGGCCCTCTCCAGGGCACACAAAGATTGGCATCGCTAGCCATGTTTCAGGCCTGCCAGCCGGGGAATTGGTAGAAGTTTTCAACCAGCAATAACCACACCTCGGTTAGACCTCATCAGTAGTGGTATCGC
>JASANA010010940.1:0-12738 GCA_030248095.1 Ptycholaimellus sp. GST1_10 | reverse complement strand
TCGCCTATATGCAAAGTGGCCCTAGGAGGTGCTACGCGGGGGAGGGAATTTGTTGGTAGGTGAGGGAGTAGGTCGATGGCCGCAAAAAAAAATGTACTCCTGCTTCAGGCAAGCCTCGGCGGCTGAAATGAGCTCAGAGAGAGAAGAAATGGGGTGAGAGCGTGAGAAGAAAAGGGAGGAAGAACTGATGTCGGAATACAGGTCGGCGGGGCAAGGAATCTTGGCGGCTTGTCCGCTGAAGCAAGTGTAGAAGTAGCTGCTGCACTGGCCCTTGGGGTCCTGGTAGAGGCCGTCCAGTTTGCTGGAGCAGTCAAAATCGACCGGGTATCGGCTAAAATCATGTTCATTGACTTAGGAACACTGGGAGGGCTGAAAGAAAGAAACCTGCGGCTGTTTGCCAGGGCTGGGGATGGAAGGGGGTTGACCTCCGCAAGCAGTCACGAAGCGCTCCAGCTGGCAGGACTTTGTCACCTCGTCGTACCTGTCATAGGCTGGTGCCAGGAAACTCTGGGTGGAAGACGTGGATGAACTTGAGCTTGTCGCTGGGGCATAAGCGGGGGAATGGGCGGGAGAAGATGCAGACGACCCATTTGGAGGTGCATCCGCTCGCGTAGTCCCCATCGCCGCCGGAGCAATCAAAGTCTGAAGCAATTTCGATCATAGATAAGGCCTCATGGACAAGGATTAGAGGAAAAGGGATTGAAGAAGCGGAGGCACCGATGGCTGGAGGCGGAAGCGGGTGCCAACATCGTTGATGATGGTGGGTGCAGGCGTGGGCGCTCCTCCGCAAGCCTCAACTCTCCCTACTTTCCATTCCAAGTCTCCCAGCCACTGATCTCATAGGGACTCTAATTGGGACCCTCGGGCGCCTAGTTTGCTGAGAGAGTTGGCATAGCTGAAGAGGTTTGCTTCTTCTACCCGTCACAACAGCCGGGCGTTTCCCTCCATGGCTGCTTGCTGGGGCCGGAAGACATCTTCACTTTCCTCCAGGTATCAGAAGGGAGCAGGGTAGAGGGAGTCAGAACGTTCCCGGACGTTTCTAAAAATAGCACTTTTTGAATCAATCTAGTTAGTCGGGCGCATGCCTATCAGTTTCCAATATCTCGGCCTCAACATATTGTGCCCTCAAAAAAGTGCTAATTTTGGAAAAATCCGGGAAAATAGTGAAAGCTGGTGAAATCATCCACATGCTCACTGACAACTGCCGGCTTTTTAGAAATTACATCCATGAAATAGTCGAAACCAAAAATGACATTCGTCAAATGGAATTTTGAATTGTGTGAAGTAAATTGGACTGCCAAGAAATTTGCAGAACAACAATCGCCCCAAAAAGTGCAGCAGGAACAACAGTCGTCCTAAATGATGGGAAGGATGCTACCCTGAGCGATGGTGAGCCATGGAAATGAACCACTTTCTCACACTGACCAACTCCATAACATAGAGGCCCCCGAGAGGGCCTCTAATCAGGCTCCCCCGAGGGGCCGATCTAGGGGCTCCCCAGGGGATGTCCCCCCGGGGGGCCGGATTAGGGGCTCCCCGGGGGGGCCTTCCAGGGGACCATGATATGCCTCGTTTTTTATTATAAAACCATGATTTTATGCTTATTCGAATACTTGAATACTTTTTGGCCATAAATCAAAATATAATAAATATTTTTCGTAAATTCTTTTCAACATCAAGATACCACCTCAACTAACGTACTTACCAAAATTGAGCTGATTTTATTGGAAAACCATTGATTTACCGATGTTCAAATTTTTGAAACGGAGCGAGTGGAGCGAGTCCAGCGGAGGTTCACGAAGTACATATTCCACCGTTGCAGACTACCAAATAGAGCTGGAGCCTATGTTGAACGCCTATCACTCCTCAACCTCCCTACACTAAAAATGCGCCGCCTAACATCTGACCTGCTGCTCATTAGAAGCTGCTATCGAGTCTGCCGACAACGTAGTGTGAGCTCTGAGGCCCCATCTCCCACTGAGCAAGAGGAATGGCATGGATGTCCCATATTTTTCCCATTCATACACACAGGCTTGCGAGGCAGTCAGCACTTCGTTGTGGCGGCTGGGGGAGGCGCTGGGCTGCAGTCTCTCTGGCCTGGGGGGGCCGGGCGCGGGGCTTTTCTTGCTGCTGTTCACAACATTCTAGAGGCTGATGAACTGTGATCTATGTCTAGTGATCCCTCAACCTCCACCTCTCCCTGTTACAGAGCACCCTTTCATGCTGCTCTGTCTTTCCCGTTGTTCACGGAAGAAAAATAGAAGAAGAAGAAGAAGATTTTACGTTTTTGGCTATAAATGAAGAAATTATAAAGTTTTCAAAAAATCCGTTTCTAAACTCCATGACAGATGTACATGACAAAATTCAACTGATTTCATTGAAAAACTATCGATTTATGGATGTTCGAGTTGTTCGAGTCGAGTCGTCTGGCTGCCTGGACCTGCAGTGAGAAGGCACGAGTCTTTGAAACATCAAGATTTTGGATATTTCGCCATAAATCGGCAAATATTTAATTTTTCGGAAATTCCTTTCGCCAGTCTAAAAAATCGCCTTGACAGACGTACCTGCCAAAAATCAGCTGAATTCATTGACAAACCAGCGATTTATGATTTTTGGTACTTTGAAGCATAAAAAAACGGTTTTTGGTGAAAAACGCAAAATTACGCCAAGCAGCCAAAATGGCCTGGAGCCACCACCCAGGCGGACCTTCATGCAAAATTTCAGCCAATTTGGTTGAGAAACCGCGGAGCCCCCCCCCCCCTGGAAGCATATATATATAAATATACCGGGGGGGGGGGTAGGAAGTCTTCGTAGTAAAGTGTTCCATTAATTACTGGCCAACCGTTGGGTCAAAATTAATGAAAATTGGTCAGAAGTTGGCTCTAACACTCTAGTTTATTGTGCTAAATTCGCGTTACAAAATATTAATCTGTGCTCAAATGGCAGACGATTCACTAAAGGCACCCAAAAGTCAGGTTTCCATTTTTACAGTTTTTTCAAAAAAATGTATGAGTTTTTTGCATTTGGTTTTTCACTGCAGAAAATACACACAAATTGGTCAGCATCTAGCCACTACAATAATTTAAGTTGTGCTAAATTATTATTTCTATATTACTATCAGTTCAACCAGTATTTCTAATTTTCTTTGTGACATTGGATTCTGTGATGCAGCTGGAAAACTCCAGTCAAGCAGGCTCTGCACAGTTCATTAGCCACCATTGCTAGCCACTAAACTTCAAATCCACAATTTATGCGACTTCATTGCAATTTTAATTGGTACGTTAGTCAACTGCTAGCAAACATTGAGGCAATTTCAATGTGATATTGGTTCGTTAGAAGAAAAAATAGGGTTTAAATGAAAAAACCGCAAATTACGAACCTGTTTTTTGGGTACTTTCAGTTAATCGTTTGCCATTTGAACACAGATTAATATTTTGTAACGCGAATTTAGCACAATAAACTAGAGTGTTAAAGCCAACTTCTGACAAATTTTCATCAATTTTGACCCAACGGTTGGTCAGAAATTAATGGAAGAGTTTACTACGAAGACTTCCTACCCCCCCCCGGTATATATACTAGTAATATTGCTCTGTGGCCGCGCTTTGCGCGGCCACCAGCTTGGTGGCTGTGGAGATCAATAGTTATCAACATAGAAAGAAGCACTAATTTTAGCACCAATTTTTGTCTTTTTCTAATTTCTTTACATTTTAATTTTGTTATATGTTTCATTGTGCACCAAAAACTACAAATATCTAAAGGCAATCTCACCCCCATTGGTCCAGTGGACTTCAAAATGATTAGTAGGGCTTGCCGCCAGATTATCATCTCAATGACACTCATGCAAGCAGCACAAATTACTTTGACAGCTACTTAGTCCGTATTCTCTTTATCGCAGACTTGAAACATCGGCTCCCTGAGTGGATCCCAAAATCGCAAAATTGACTAAACTCATTTCAATTTTTGAGCATTAAAATTTTTGAAAGTTGGAAAAAAAAGACATGGTCTGATACAGAATTGTTTGGCCTTGAATTTAAAAAAAAGTCCGCCAAGAAATGTTCAGAATTGGTGGAGCTATTGAGCTGCAAAGTTGGAAAATGTGCAAAATGAGCACATTTTCAATATTTTCATCATTTTCTAGAATTCAGGGGCAGGTGCAGCGATATGCCAGACACTGCACTTTTCAATACCTATCCAGAAAGATATCATGTACCAGGATAAGTTTAGAATCCAGTCGGCCCGAGGTACCCTCCCAAATGGGGTCACGCGTATTATATTGGGCTGGCGCGAACGGAGCTTTAGCGGAGTGTCAGCGCCCAGCCCCTCTTTTCGACCCAGGTGTACGTTTTGAGGGTTATTGCTAGATCTTAATTTTGATAAGGCTATTGCTCCTCACAGGAAGCTCCATTTGCTCTGATTCTTTTTCCATTGGAAAGAGCATCCTCTAATTGACCAAAACTCGCGAGAAATCGCCAGAAAGTTGCAGCAATCATAAGCAAATCACTCAAAACCATTTGTCCGAACTCCTTCTTCTTCTCCTTCTCCTTCTGCTCCGCATCTATTCAATGGACGATAGTAGGTATTCATTTCTTCCCCCACAACCCTTCCCCGGGTCCTTGGGCCTCATGTATTGACTTTTATTCATAAGTCTTTAGTTAAGCAGGTAAGCATATGCATCCGTGGTGTAGTGGTCTATGCGATTTAACAGCTGGGTGAAACTGGGGAGGTTCGAATCCTTCTTAGGCAATCATTTTTATTTTGGAAACTTTAAGTTGAAAAAACAACTGGTACCATCGGCAGGTCAAAATTAGAGCTCTTTTCTCCCAAAAATCGATTGCCCTAAGCATATATCATGAAATTTTCACAAAAATATGTTAGTTTGCCAATAAATTTGAATTGTATTTTTTATTTTCGAATTTTTTCTTTTTGTTATATTTTTTGAATAGTTATGTTTTCTATTTATTTTTATTTTTTTATCCATTAATATCTTAATATATTTTCGATTCTTTTATATTTGTTATATTTTTTCAATGAGTTTATTTTTATTTATTTATTTTTCATATATTTAAAAAAAAATTTATTTATAAATTTTATACTATATTAAAAGTGGAAGAAATAACTGGTACCATCCGCAAGCCAAATGTGGGTTTCTTTTCTCCAAATTTTGTAATTGCCTCGAGCAAAAAGTCAAGGAAATACATCTACTACTAGTGGAATCTGCTGCGTCATCTGTATTTTGTTTTTGGCGCGCATGGAAAGAGACACTGAACTGCGCGCCAAAAACAAAATGCAACTGTCCAAGCAGCAGATTCCACTAGTAGTAGATGTATTTCCTTGACTTTTTGCTCGAGGCAATTACAAAATTTGGAGAAAAGAGACCCACATTTGGCTTGCCGATGGTACCAGTTATAAGATATATATGCGGAAAGACAGACGCAAAATGGGGTAACTGCTTAAGCTGGCCTTGGCCGCCCGCCGCTTCGGGCAGGGCGCCAGAGCTCCGGAGGCAGGAGGGCATGAGTGCGGAGGCCCGGGAGCGTAGCCTAGCATGCGAACAGCGAGCTATATATATATTGAGCAATCACTTTATATACCTGCACATTAAAAAGTGATATTCAAAACTCCCCTGTGTTATGTTAGGTAATTATTTAAAATTGTAACATCAAGTCATTTGGTAACTGGGCCAATTGATTGTAACGACCAATATTTTGCCTTCTTTTGGTGTATTAATTGGTTTCTGACCAATATTGGTTTCATTTTTTAAATCAGCTGAAACATCAAATTCTGGTTAGCCAATGAGCATACTGTTTGGAAATCCTTAAATGCGGATCCAGTTTGAACAGACGAAATTTTTATAGCTGAATGAAAAACAATAACTGATGGCTGATCTGAATAAATTAGTTCGTTCGCATTTTTTTAAGCCCAAGAACATCTCTGTAGGTGCTTCCTACGACTCACAGCAGTCGTTAACATAAGGTCACTTTCGACCGCCTGTGTTATAACTTTTGGAGTTTCGCATTTTAGCCCCCGTCCCTATGTTAAAGAGTGATCGCTCCATATTAAATACACCTCCATGATGCGAAGCATGGCCCTCCGCGGCAGGCGGCCAGCGGCCACGCAAAAAACATCCGCGGACCAACAGGTATTAAAGAGGCAGTTTGTGAAAGGTCTCAGAGGGGGTATTCCACTTCCCGAAAATCGAAGGTTCGAGTGGGGAATTGTGATTAGGCCTTGATTTTGGTCCATTTAGTTGTTATCTCAGCCCAAGAAACCTCGGCCCAAAATATGCCGTATTCGCTGAGAAATGGACATTTGTGAAACATCTACTTTTTTGACCTCTGGATGACCTAAAAATCGCCTTTTTGTCAATTTCTATTGATTTTTCAAAAAACCGATTTTCGCATTTTGCAATTTTGGGCACAAAAAACTGATTTCTAAAAACGATCAAAAAAGTAAAGGCTAAGACCTAGCCTATCTTTTTATTCACTTTCTTGCCGTCATTTTGGTGTAACTTGGCAAACGGCGATATTAGGGTCGGAAAATTTTTTGATTGAAAATTGTCAGTCCTATTTTGGCCATGGCCTAATCACGATTCCCAACCCATACCTTCGATTTTCGGTAAGTGGAATACCCCTCCTACAAGGCCTCTTAATTCTCTCGCAAACAGTCTCTTAACATGCAACATTTTCCGATTCCAAGCTGTTTTCCATGCCAAGCTAGGCCATTTCTGAACTGATCCGAGCCGTTTCCCAAGCCAAGCCAATTGTGAGGCCTAAATGCAATTTCTCGACCATAAATTCTTTATGCAGTTCCTCGATCATAATTTTTTTCCGTTTCTGGAGCTGCTTGGAAATGCAAAATTTCCATGCCACATGCACTACACAAGCCACTTGAGTTTGAGCTTGTTCTTGGCTAAAAGACTACGAGGTTTGTTCTTGGTCAAGAGGGAGCTGTGTTTATGCTCCGCTCGCAAAATCCCAATAAGAAGGTGGGAAAGGGAAATTTTTTTTACTTTCATCAATATATTTTTGACACTTGTCACTATTATTGACCTAAAATGCCAAATTCGGCCTGATTTAACGTGAAGGATTTCAAACATAAAGTTCTTCAACATAAATTTGAAGTTCTCACTGGTTGCGGTTCAAATTAAGATCTTTAAGTCCGTGTAAGTTTACATACCCAACATAAAGATTTGTTGTCAATGCTCACCTCCTCACATGCTCTTTTTACATTTGACACTCGTAGCCTTTTTGAAGGGAATTGAAATCATGATGTTTCCATTCGAAGAAGAAATGGAAGCTTTACTGCTGAGCCAGGGAGCCATTCCGCGGTGGTTCCCCTGGGCTAATTCTCCTACGCTCACTTCTCCGATTCCTGTTCCTTCCTTTAGCCCTCAGCTCCAGTTTTACTCCCTCCAACAGGGTGGAATGCGATGAAAGGTGGACCTGTGCGTGAAGCGGGTGAATGAGGCGCTGGAAGACATATCGCCTGGTGCTGGACTCAGCTACGTCTTTCATCCGCAAGGTTGGCTGGCCTAAAGTTTGAAGGAGAAGGTGTTGAAAGACGAAGCTTTCCAGCTCATCCCTACGGCAAGGAGGCGGAGAAGCGAGTGCGAGAGAAACGGGCGCGCTTGCTCGGCCTCCCTCCAGCCCTCAGCATCCTCAACCGGGACTACAAGGTGGCCTGCCGAGCGTTCGGCTTTCCCAAGGACGACGACCAAGGCAGCTCCCGCCACGTCCGCTTTACAAGACAAGCCTTCAGTCAGCCGCCCTTGGAAGCGCTCAACGTTCGCCTTCTTCCAGTGACTCAATCTCACCCCTTCACCCATTGTTTTTGCAGCCAGATTTGGAGCCATCCCTGATGCTGAATTGTGGCCCATTCAAAGCCACCAACACCTTCATGTTCTTCCCATCCTACATGAATGGTCAGCTTATGGCAACGCTCGGCTATGCACACATCTCGTCTTATTTTTTCCACTGTCCTGGTTTGACTTTGGGAAGTGGGTGATGTGGGTGGCAGGAACACAAGCGAGCATTGGGTGGCAGTTCGGGCGGAGCTTTGCGATGAGGACGGTGAGGACGGACTATACGAGGTGGCCCCGCTCATGTTCATCCTGCGCCCCATGGAGTACGCCAAGAACGCTCT
This sequence comes from Ptycholaimellus sp. GST1_10, assembly GCA_030248095.1. Classification (NCBI taxonomy): domain Eukaryota; kingdom Metazoa; phylum Nematoda; class Chromadorea; order Chromadorida; family Chromadoridae; genus Ptycholaimellus; species Ptycholaimellus sp. GST1_10. The sequence goes on along the minus strand of JASANA010010940.1, from coordinate 4,596 downwards.
CTTCCTCCGCCGCAACTATGGGGATCCCTCCGACGAAGAGGACGTCCTCCTACTCCGCGTCCTTCCTTCCTACCTCTGTCTTGCCGAGGCCTAAAAATGTCTTCATGCCTTCAGCTTCTCGTCTGGGCGCTGCCGAAGGAGGAAATCGCCTTCCTTTCGCTGGCAGAGGCGGAGCGTATGGAGAACCAGCAGGGCCCTGGCGTCACTGTGGTCGACGTGGCCATAGTGGACCAGGAGCCTTTGCGCAGTCTTCGGGAAGAGAAGCTGAAGAAGGCATGCGAAGAAGGAGTTGAAGAAGAAAGCTAGAGAGTGAGAGTGTGCAGATGAGTGCGGAGCAGGCGGCCTCGGCGCGCTCCACCGCCCTCGCCCTCCTTCCTGCCTCAGACCAGGCCCCAGACAACGTCCCCAGCCTAATCCGCATGCGCCTCCAGGTTCTACCGCTAAATCTCCGCTCTCCCCGCTGGCTCTACCAACTCCGTCTGCAGGGTCCAAGCTCGGCGGAGCTGACGCAAGTGGCGGAAGGTGAGGCCAGCTCCATGGAAGAGCGGATTTGGGACGCCTTCCAGAACACGCTCAGCGAAGACGTCATCGACAACTTCTTGAGCGACACCGTATCCCACCCACTTCCTCACCAAAGCTTCCAAAATGGAAGAAAAGAGCGCCTTTGAGGACTCGGAAGCCTCAAAAGAGCGCCTGAAGAAGGGTCGCATGGGCAACTTGGAATGGGAGCTTCGAGAAGCTTTCTCCTACCTGGTCAGTGAGCCACTGAGTCTACGGCTCAACTTGGAGGATCTTCTCCATCGCTTCCACTCCCGGCTCCAGTCCCAGGTTCTATTCATCTGTCTATTCCCTTACAACTAAGCCCGATTTCCATTCTGTATTCTTGCAGAGCCTGGTAGAAGACCTGTTTCTTGGAAGACGCTTCATTTGGCGCCTCTTATTTGAACTCGCCAACCCCGACGCCTATGATTCTGATTGATAGTTGCTCATCATATCTATGGTTATTTAATTTTGCTATTTCATACGCTCTGTTAATCATTTGCGCCGTCTTAGCATAACCATTTGTAGTGCATAAACTCTGCATGGCGTGTGCTGTTTAAATTTACGAGTATCAAAAATACCAAATGAATTGCTATTACATGCGCTCTACTTGTCTTATGCTTAAGTTTGTGCTCTTCTATTAATTTAAATATTTCTAGTGTACACTTTTGTTATTTGAGAATTCTGCTACCGTCAAATAGTCTGCACATAAGTATATGGTTAATTACATAAAACCACGTCATAAAAACAGAAATGGACTAAATATACAGGTTGTATCGTCAAAACCATTGTTGAGCTATTTTCTTTTTTCAGAACGCTTTTGAGATCATTAGCACATTAAAAAAGCGCTTTCATCGATCCAAACTAAAAATTTTACGAGGCATTAGGCCATCTGCTCTAAGGGCAGGCTTTCACTGCTCCGAAAGCCGTGGATTATGAAAAAGCATGAAAGAGAATTTAGCCGAACATGATAATATGAACCGTCATGAAATAATCCAAGTTCATGTCTTCGCTGCCCTATTAGTTGCCAACTTTCTCTGCTCTCTGAGGCCTCCTTTCAGCCCTACTAGGCCTGCCCTGCTGTACGCCCCTTTTCTGTCATTCCAGAGCCTCCATACTCTTGTTCCGCCACCCCCTTTCCAGCTTCTGCCCTCCTCCTTAAATTCCCTTCCTTCTCCTTCAGCCTTTTGCCCTCCCTGCTCCACCCTCCTCAAACCAACTTCCTCTCCCCCCCCCTTCTCTCTCCTTCCCAGGGCTTTTGGCAGGTTCTTCGGCAGGCCAGCAGGCAGAGCAGAAGCCCTCCCTTAGGCTCTATGCTTCCTGCCAATGCGCATGCTGCATCTGCTGGCCTCCGCAATGCCGGCGCGGTTCCACGGCCTCTTATATCTCCACCGCCACTTTGCTGGCTCATCTCAAATAAATAAAATCAAAATTAAAGTTTTGAAAATAAAACAAAAGCAAAATTTTTGCAAACAAGAAAATTTTGGGAAATTTCCTTAGCAATCGATTTCTGATTTTTGACTTCTGACTTGGGGCACTCGGTTTTGGGGAGAAAAGAGCTTTGCTTTTGGCTTGCCGATGGTACCAGTTACATATGTTTAATTGGTGTTATGTAGCTCTATTCAAGTTATCGTACAACTTCTCGGGGCCACTCTAATTATCCCCCGTGATGAGATCCTTATCCACCTCGAGTTTTTTAAAAACTTTGAGGGGTGATGATTGAAGTGAGCCACTTCTTGTTCAGTCTGTCCTCGTCTGGTTCGCAGCGTACTTCTTCTGACCGCCTCTGCTTGAAGCGTTCTTAAGCAGTAGCCTTTGAAGTGCAGGAGGAGCTAAGGGTATACGGTAGGTGCGTTGACTGGAGGCTAGAAAAGCAGTAGGTATAGACAACAAGCCAGCGATTGCGTTATAGTCTGTTGAAACAGTGGGACAGGTTAACTTTAGGCAGGAAATATGAGACGCAGCGACCAAATTCACCAAATATTAGGTCGCTTTTTAACTTTGAATAGGCGATTTGGAGGCGGATTTAAAACTTGAATATATTTTCAAAACGGCGCGCAGTAAATTAGGCTTTTTTGAGTCGATAATAGTTTTATTTGAGTTTACGAATAAGCCAATTAGCTCAATTGGTGTCTGAACCAATTTTCTAAACTTTGTGTGCGGCTAGCATCCACTCAGGGTCAGGGACTTATAAAGCTCAGTATAACAACTTCCGAGGCAGAATCAGGTAATACGCTGATGATGGTTGCAGCGTGCTAGCTCTATCTGACCTGCGAGTGGACTTTGAAACACGCTCGGCTCCCACTTCGAGATGTGCCCTGCGTCAGCAACGGAGCAGCAGCAACAGCTGAGGTTGCTCAAACTCTCCTCCTGTCTGTCCTCCTGCCGCAAGAGCTATGCCAACTCTTCAGGGCCATTCTGCAGTTTACTCCTTTTGGCCGCCGCTTTCGGCATCTCCTGGGGGAAGTGGGGGGAGGCGGCGAACAACCTGGAAGTGAATGAGGCGCTGGAAGACATATCTCCTGGTGCTGGACCCACCTACGTCATTCATCCGCAAGGTTTGCTTGCCTAAAGCCTGAAGGAGGAGGCGTGGAAAGACGGAGATTTCCAGCTCATCCCTATGGCAAGAAGGCGGGGGAAGCGGGTGCGAGGGAAGCGGGCTCGCCTGCACCAGCTCCTTCCTGCTCTGGCTATCCTGATCCTGAACCGGGATTGCAAGGTGGCCTACCGAGCTTTTGGTTTTCCGAAAGACGACTGCCTGGCTGGGTAAGTCTCCTTTCTCACCTATCCATCACCCACTCACCCCGTCACTCGTTTTGTATTTGCAGGCAGATATAGAGCTGTAGCTCATGCTAGATTGCGGGCCATTCAAATCCACCAACACCCTCGTATACTTCCCGCACAAATCATGCTGTTTCCGTACGAAGAGGAGATGGAGCCTTTACTGCTAAGCCAAGGAGCGATTACGCGCTGGTTTCCCTAAGCTCAGTTGCCTACCCTCAAATCTCCGATACCTGACCTTTCCTTCAGCCCTCAGCTACAGTTGTACTCCCTCCAACTGGATGGAATGCGATGAAAGGTGGACCTGTGCGTGAAGCGAGTCAATGAGGCGCTGGAAGATATGTTCCTGACGCTGGGCTGAGCTACGTCTTTCAACAGCAAAGTTGGTTGGCCTAAAGCCTGAAGGAGAAGGTGTGAGAAGACGGAGCTTTCCAGGCAAGGAGGATGAGGAGTGGGTGCGAGAGGAAGCGGGCTCGCTTGCTCGCTCGACTCCCTCCTGCCCAAAGAAGCACCCATCATGTCCGCTTTACTCGCTAAGCCTTCAATCAGCCGCCTGTAGAGTGGAGGCCTTCAACGTTCGCCTTCTTCATCCCCTCTTCCCCTCACATATTTTGCTTTTGTAGCCAGATTTAGAGCCGTCGTTCGTTCTATATTGCGGACCATTCAAATCGACCAACCTCATTTTATTCCTAGGAGTTGGTAATGCCCAGCTACGTGCACATCTCGTCTTCCTTCATCTTTTCCACTCTTTTAGTTTGACTTTGGGCAGAGGGTGATGTGGGTGGCAGGCACACGAGGGAGGCTAGGAGTACGAGCGGAGCTTGGGGATGAGGACGATGATGCCGCTGTACGAGGTGATGCCGCTGATGTCCATCATGGACCCTATGGAGCACGTGAAATACGCTGTCATCGTGCGCCGCAACTTTGGACCCCCTCCGCTCCGACCGAAAAGCTGCCCTCCTACTCCGCGTTCCTACTCCCTGTCTTGCCTCCAGCTAAAAATGTATTCCTGTCAACAGCTGGCGAATGAGGAAATCGCGCTGCTCTCGTCGGCAGAGAAGCAGAGCGTATGGAGTATGCAGAGCGTATGGGGACCTGGTGTCACTGGCCAATGTCGAAAACGCTTTCTTTTTTTATTATGACGACTTTTCTTGCTAATTAGCTTCAACTTGGCCTAATTGCTTAAAAACCAAAAAAAAGTGCTGGAAAGACGAAAGTTTTGACCGAGAAGTGAAGCATAATCATTTTTGGCATTTTTAATGGAGAATGGTGGAA
>JASANA010010939.1:0-10167 GCA_030248095.1 Ptycholaimellus sp. GST1_10 | reverse complement strand
TTCTTGGTTCAGTTACGTCTGAGCATCAAAGCCATATCTTGAGTTCAACTAAGATGGCACTGTTTATGCTCACTTTAGATCTGGACATGGAAGAGTGTTTACACCTACTGTCCAGATCCTTGTGGCGCAGGCGTGTGAGGAAGAAGAAAAATAAAAACTCACATGATGAATTGAAGCCGGTTTCATTCTAGCTCTAAATTCGGTTAATGCCTGAGAATGGGTCACGAATTGCAAAAAGTGCATGGAAGTATCACAAGAGATACTGACCCTTTAAAGACGGCGAAAACCTCCATGGTTCCAAGTGCCTTTGAAAAATCCTGTCAAGAGATGGGATTGCTCAAAAAGAGGTCATGGCAAATCCAGTCAAACAAACGACCAGGACACGCTAAATTCGTGTCCTGCAATAATGTAGTTCTGCAATAAATTTGCACCTCGTGAGCTCAGTCTTCTGAGCCATGTTTGGTGTTGGATTAGACTAAACATTCATCAAAGCCCAGTCGTCCTGCTCATGTTTAAAGGGCGCTATGTGACTGTTAAGATGGGACTATGCCCAGTGCACAGTGATAATCAGATGTGGAGTGCTGCACTAAAGTTGCACTTCCTGATATCAGTCTTCTGAGCCATGTTTGGTGTTGGAGCAGACCAACCAGTCATCACATCCCAGTTTTACAGCCCACGTTTAAAGGGCGCTGTGTGATTGTTAGGAGGGGCCTATGCCCAGTGCTCAGTGAGAATCAGATATGGAGTGCTGCACTAAAGTGGCACTTCGTGAGATCAGTCTTCTGAGCCATGTTTGATGTTGGAGCTGACTAACCAGTCCTCACAGCTAGCTGGAAAGACCTTACACAGGTTTTGCTGGAAAGACCTCACACGGTTTATCAAAACAACGATAGACAGGAACCGGACAGCTCGCTGGAAATACCTTAGTCGCGATAAATTTAAGTCCACAGTTCCAAAGCAGTAGCCAGCATGGAACGCGTAGGGCATACAAATTTACTGGATATATAGAAAAATTTTTTGTTCTTCAGATTTTAAAATGGGAAAGCAGGGCCACGTTTTTTTGTCACTTGAACTAACATGTCATTGAACAATTATATTTGAATAACTTTTTTTAAAAACTCATAAAAATTTATTTATTGGATAATAGTGTTAGGCTTAGATATATTTAGCTATACAAAAAGCTGTAAAGTATGTAATAATAATGCTGTAAAGTAATCACCAAACCCCCAACGCTTCATAGAAAGCAAAACAATAATCCACTTGAAAATTTTTTTTAAATTTTTTTGACCCCATTTGTTCCAATTTGAGATCTCAAAAACTACTACTCATCCAATTTTCAAAATTCAAAAATCATCATGCTCACAATGTATACTTTTTGCAGATTAAACTAGTCACTGCTTCCAACACGCAATTCTGAATGCCGTATTTTCAATATTTCAGTTACTCAAAGTGCTTCGCGGTCACCATTGCACTTTGCATCATTATATTTGTAGTATTTCCTATTTTAGCAATAAAAATATCAATATGCCAAAACTTGAAACTCCCTGTAAAATATCCAGGATATACAGGAAAAACTGGATGCAGACTCTCTGTGTGTCAGTTTGCTGATGGCGCTATGGCAATTGTTCACCAGGAGATTCAGAACCAGAGTAGAAGCTTGGAGAGTGGTTCGAATGGGATGTAAGGCAAGACTTCTTGAGCCAGTGCAGCAGGAATGCAGAGTGCAACATTTTTAAATATGCAGAATATCAGAATATGCATAAATAATTTTTAGGTGCATCTTTAGATCTTTAGAGTTGATCTTTAAGAAATTCTTTGTTACTGAGATTTAATGTTTTTGACCGCGGAGTGGCCCGAAGGGCCGCTCCGCGGTCTATAGAGGTTACTCAACTTTTGTCCTCATATATACGTGTATATATATATATATATTTTTGAAAATGGTTGAGAAACCACATACTTGCCCTCTTGAGTGACAAACTTTCACACATGACAATAGCATCAATAATTAGTTGCAGCTGAACGGCTGATAATTGAACATAACACTTGAGTTTTTTGTTCACAAGTCGTATATAGCGATTCCAAATCTGTGCTTACTTTTGAAAATGGTTGAGAAACCACAGACTTGCCCTCTTGAGTGACAAACTTTCATGCATGACAATAGCATCAATAATTAGTAGCAGCTGAATGGCTGATAATTGAACAGAACACTTAAGTTGTTGACCGCGGAGCGGCCCGAAGGGCCGCTCCGCGGTCTATAGAGGTTACTAAACTTTTGTCCTCATGTGTATATGTGTATGTATGGGTATCTGGAAATGCTGTCCACGGGCGAATTCTCAACGGATTGGGACAAACTTTTTTTTTCCTGAAAGGTAATGCAATTTTAGGAAGATCTGGAGGGGTGGAACCGGTTTCCGAGCATTTGAAACATTACTTTTTTGGGTAGAAAGGCTTGAAAATTGCAATATACAGTTTTCGCGCTGTATCTCCTGTAATCTTGAGAATTGCACAGAAGACTTGAGTTTTTTTGTTCACAAGTCATATATAGCGATTCCAAATCAGTGCTTACTTTTGAAAATGGTTCAGAAACCACCAGACTTACCCTCTTGAGTGAAAAACTTTCATGCATGGCAATGGCATTAATAATCAGTAACAGCTTAACGTCTCAGAATTGCACAAAGGACTTGAGTTTTTTTGTTCACAAGTCAGATATAGCGATTCCAAATCTTTGCTTACTTTCGAAAATGGTTGAGAAACCACAGACTTACCCTCTTGAGTGACAAACTTTCACGCATGGCAATGGCATCAATAATCAGTAACAGCTGAACGGCTCAGAATTGAACAGAAGACTTGAGTTTTTTTGTTCACAAGTCATATATAGCGATTCCAAATCTGTGCTTACTTTTGAAAATGGGTGAGAAACCATATACTTGCCCTTTGGAGTGGCGAAATTTCATGCATTCATATTGTAAGCTGGAAGGTGGTGTGCTCCGCGGTCACCTATTGCGCTCTGCGCCATATACTTGTTTTGTTCACAAGTCGTATATAACGATTCCATATCTGTGCTTACTTTTGAAAATGGTTGTGAAACCACAGACTTGCCCTCTTGAGTGACAAAGTTTGATGCATGACAATAGCATCAATAATTAGTAGCAGCTGAATGGCTGATAATTGAACAGAAGACTTTGGTTTTTTGATTCACAAGTCGTATATAACGATTCCAAATCTGTGATTTTTTTTGAAAATGGTTAAGAAACCACAGATTTTTCCTTTTGAGGTGCAATGTTCACCCTCACAGCAGAAATTTTCCTTAATTTGAGGATTTTGCTACATGTGAAGGTGCAAGCGCTCCGCGGTCACCTATTGCGCTTTGCGCCATATACTTGTTTTCATTTTTCTGTTGTTAGAAATTCGCATAAAAATGAAATAACAAAATACTTATTAAGCTCACAGTATAACAACAGTTCAGAAATCAAAATTCAAAATATTTTTCATAAATGAGTGATGGCACTAGATTCTCTCTTAATGGTAAGCTGGTAACCAAGCATTTGACCACTTATGATACCCCTGGACAAATTCCTATGAATCGGAATGTTTGGAAGGAAATGGCACTTTTATAGTTACTGACACAATGACAAATTCATTTAATGACCAAACGTTCAAACTTGTAACTCCAAAGGTTAAATTACTCAATGCTGAAGAAGCAGGACCTGGACAATGGCCAAATATCATTGCATATGGACATGTCCGTCTCCTGTATGACTCGCTATTCCGTTTTCTTGGTCATGGGTATGTGCCAGATACTAACATTACATTTGTCTTTACCGCCGATGCAGATTTGAAAAGCAATGGAACTCTTCCTGCAGATTACGAACCTCCACTTTTGCCTCCAAGCCTTTTTATCTCAAAAAATCCGGAAATTATAAAAACAGCAGGAACCAATGATAGCATACATTCAGAAGTTTCAACATGCGATTCAGATTGTATTGCACGGATTTTGGAGAATTCTGCAGAAGAATATGAATGTGAATTATCTGAAGAAGCATGTAATATGTTATTAGTTGCATTCACAAAAGTTGTAAATAAAATAATGAACTCGTCTGCCCAGATTGCAAAATCCTAGTGGAATAAACATGAACATCATGCACACATTTTACCTGCACATGTTAAAATGGCATTTGCTTCTTCAACTAAACCTTTTATGATAACTATTGACTAATTTAAACAACAGATCAGTATATTTTAACTATCATTTTTACCTTTAAATGCCTGTGGCTAAACGCTTAATATTTTTAACACTTAGTAATAATTTTGCGTAACCCTTGACCAATGAAAGGATTGACTCAGTTTGAAATTGCCCCAGCCTTAGGACGTTTGACTTAAATTTTGGAGAAATTGACAAAAATTTGCAAAATTTGAATATTTCAGTTTTGGTCAATTTTTGGGGCGGGTGGGGGGGGGGTGGGGGGGGGGGGGGTGTGGGGGGTGGGTTGGTTGTTTGGGGGTTGGTGGTGGTGTTTGGGGTGGTGTGGGTGGTTTTTGTTTTGTTTTTGGTTGGGTTTTGGTGTTTGTGTGGTGGTGTGGTGGTTTTTTGTTTTGTTTGTTTTGGGTTTGGGTTTTTTTGGTGTTTTGGTTTTTGGTGTGGGTTGTTTTTTGGGGGGGCGCTGGGGCTTTGCTTTGTGCTTTGTGTGTGTGTGTGTTTTTGGTGCTGTTGTTGTTGGGTTTTTTGGGTGTCGTTTGGGTTGGGGGTGGTGGTTGTTTTGGGTGGCTTGTGTTTGGCTGTGTTGTATCTTGAGAATCCACAAAAGACTTGAGTTTTTTTTTGTTTTTCACAAGTCGTCTATCACGATTCCAAATCTGTGCTTACTTTGAAAATGGTTGAGAAACCACAGACTTACTTTCTTGAGTGACAAACTTTCATGTTCGCGGCAATGTCGTCAATAATCGTAACAGCTGAACGGCTAAGAATTGCACAGAAGACTTGAGTTTTTTTGTTCACAAGTCGTATATAGCAATTCCAAATCTGTGTTTACTTTTAAAAATGGTTGAGAAACCACGACTTCCTTTTCTACAATAACAACTTACATGCACAGCAATGTCATGGATAATTAATACCTGAACGGCTAAGAATTGAACAAGAAAGACTAGAGTTTTTTATTTTCACAAGTCATATATAGCGATTCCAAATATGTGCTTCTTTCGAAAATGGTAGAGAACCATGCTTGCTCTTAGCAGTGACAAAATTCCATGCATTCATAGTGTAAGTTGAAAGGTGGTGCGCTCCGCGGTCACCTATTGCGCTTTGCGCCATATACTTGTTGGTTCACACACTTGTAACCTTTGTACCTTTGCTCTAATGTAGTGCATGTTGTGGGCAGAGTTTACTGCAAAGTCTGCTCTCATGTAGTGCATGTTGTGGGCAGATCGGACTGCAAAATTGCTCTCACGTAGTGCATGTTTTGGGCAGAGTTTACTGCAAATATTGATCTCATGTATTGCATGTTGTGGGCAGAGTTTACTGCAAAGACTGCTCTAACGTAGTGCATGTTGTAGGCAGTGTTTACTGTAAAGACTGATCTCACGTAGTGCATATTGTGGGCAGAGTTAACTGCAAAGTCTGATCTCATGTAGGGCATGTTGTGGGCAGAGCGGACTGCAAAGACTGCTCTCACATAGTGCATGTTGTGGGCGGAGTTTACTGCAAAGACTGCTCTCACGTAGTGCATTTTGTGGGCAAAGTTTACTGCAAAGTCTGCTGTAATGTAGTACATGTTGTGGGCAGAGTTTACTGCAAAGACTGCTCTCACGTAGTGCATGTTGTAGGCAAAGTTTACTGCAAAGACTGCTCTCACGTAGTGCATGTTGTGGGCAGAGCGGACTGCAAAGATTGCTCTCACGTAGTGCATGTTGTGTTCAGAGTTTACTGCAAAGACTGCTCTCACGTAGTGCATGTTGTAGGCAGAGTTTACTGCAAAGACTGCTCTCACGTAGTGCGTGTTGTGTTCAGAGTTTACTGCAAAGACTGCTCTCACGTAGTGCATGTTTAGAAAGTCTGCTCTCACGTAGTGCATGTTGTAGGCAGAGTTTACTGCAAAGACTGCTCTCACGTAGTGCATGTTGTGGGCAGAGTTTACTGCAAAGACTGCTCTCACGTAGTGCATGTTGTGGGCAGAGTTTACTGCAAAGACTGCTCTCACGTAGTGCATTTTGTTGGCAGAGTTTACTGCAAAGTCTGCTCTAATGTAGTGCATGTTTTGGGCAGAGCGGACTGCAAAGTCTGACTGCTCTCACGTAGTGCATGTTGTGGGCAGAGTTTACTGAAAAGACTGCTCTCATGTAGTGCATGTTGAGGACAGATTTTACTGCAAAGTCTGCTCTAATGTAGTTCATGTTGTAGGCAGAGTTTACTGAAAAGACTGCTCTCATGTAGTGCATGTTGAGGACAGATTTTACTGCAAAGTCTGCTCTAATGTAGTTCATTTTGTAGGCAGAGTTTACTGCAAAGACTGCTCTCACGTAGTGCATAATGTGGGCGGAGTTTAATGCAAAGTCTGCTCTCACGTAGTGCATGTTGTTCATATCATCACCCAGAACATCATCGGATACCTGCTTTTCCCCAAGTCCATTGCCTCTTACGCAAGTCGACAGTCAGGCCAGGCTCTACAGCGAGCTGGCTCCATGAGGTATTCTATGATTCCAACGCCGGTGATACTGCCATTGACCACAACTCCACAATGCGCCATGGACCGCAGGAGTACATTGTCCCTCCTTCCAATCTACCTGGACCTTATATTCTCCTCTCCAGTCCTTGTGATCTACCTAAACCTTTTACACCTCCCCAGTATGGATCATTCTTCTTTGTATCTCATACTCCCCTGACCGGACTTGTCTCATGCTCAGCGCATGTATTGTAATATTGTAATGAAAAACTATTGGGGCTGTGCGAGCGGAGCGGAAGCACAGTCCCCTCTTAGCCAAGGACCAACCCTATTACGGCTTTTGAAAATATGAATCAATGCCATTAATTCCATGGGCATGTTACAGAGCTGTAAACAGGCTCAATGGACGCAGCAGACACAGAGCTTTAATTAAAAAAAAAATTTGCCAAAGCAAGTTATGGCCAAAAAACTTTTTAAAAAGTGTCCGTCCGTTATCCGTCCGCCGTCCGCCATCCGCCGTCCGCCGTACTTCTTTCGCAGGCATACTGCAATATCTGGCTCCAGTCTCAACGTCACTATAGTATATCGACCCTGAGCGCATTAGCCCTCAGAATTTTCCAAACTCTTCGACCTCCTTTATGCCGAAATTGAGGTTGAAAATCGATTGAACGTAAGGGGGGACCCTTACAAAAAAATTCGTAAATCTTGAATAACTTTTTCTAGAAGCTCGAGGCAAAAACAAGCACAGATTCGGAATCCTGCGAAAAACTATAAAAATTATGTTATAAACATTAAAATTTTGGAAAAAATTTTTGACCATTTTTGACCATTTTTGGGTGCATGGTAATAATGCTAAAAAGCACGCCGCCCAGTGCAGTTTAAAGGAATTTTGAGTCTAGATATGAAACTTGCTCAAAAAATAGATACGATTTCTCTTATACCAAACAACCATAGTGCAAATCTGTCTTCATGGGCTTCTACCAGGCCATGGTGTACAAGCAGCTCATCATCAACTTCTCTTGGGCATTATAACAATTTCTGGCCTCAATAACCACACCATATAGGTAAATTTAGGTGTATTATTATCGTTTGTCCCTTGTTTGCTTGTCTTGGGCTTCTACCCGGCTTGTGGTGTACAACCGGACTCATCTCCCGTCTGCATTTTTAGGGGTTTTTGCTCAGCCCGGCAGATGTAAATCTTTTGTAATTGGCTTAATTGTTTTTATGGGCTTTGACAGGCCATGGTGTACGCGCCCCCCCGGGCTAGGGTTCTTCGCCTCAGCACCATATAGGTAAATTGGGCGTAGATTACGAACTTTTGCATTTGCTACACATTGCTCATGGGCTTCTACCAGGCCATGCTGTACAAGCAGCCCATCACAACTTCACTTAAAAGCATCGATTGGGCATTAAGCTGTTTTTTGGCCTTCTGTTTTTTCAAACCACGCTTAAATTGCTAACCGCTTCAGTGTTTTTCTTAGTGGGCCTTTATAACCTTGCAACAAGTTAGCTTGGCACAAGTAATGAAATTTATTTATCTACTTACTATAACTAGCTCTGGCTGCAAGTGATGAAATTTAATTGAAACCTACATGAAATTATACTACAAAATGTTGAACCTCTAAAGAGCTAAAGAGAGCTGAGTAAAATTTTCACAATGTAGATACTATTTTTTGGCAGGTTAAAAATAATAACATAAAAAACTATATATACCAAAATGGGCTGCAAAACAAAAATCTGCAAAAACTAAATAGATTTTTTTCAAAATAAATAAATTTCAATGACATCATTTTTCAATGTTTTTCTCATTTTAACCAATGTTTAGTTTTTATTTTTATCCCTATTTAAACATCACCTAAGGCCAAAATTTTCTGGCCTCAGCCTTTAGAGGTTCAACATTTTGTAAGTATAATTTCATGATAGAGTTTCAATTAAATTTCATCACCTTAGAGCCCAAGCTAGTTTCATGATAAGTAGAATCAAAAAAACACCGACGCCCAAGCTAACTTGATTGCAAGGATTATAAAGAGACCAGCTAAGAGAGAAAAAACACTAAGCGGAGATTCACAATTTCAGTAATTTTAATATTGTACTATTGTTGGAACCATTCCCGTCAAAACTGCTTGGCTGCACCTTCTGGAGCATTGGTCCACTCAAAAGAGATGATATCATTGTTGGTGTCCACCCGGCCATATTCAAAAGATTCGCATGAGATTGTGAGCATCTGAGTTTCCTTTGAATCCAAACATCATGCTGGTGGATCCACTGCCAGACGGTGCATGTCTGTTGTCTTGATAGCCCAGCCAATGCGATGTGCTCCATTGTTGGTTAAGCGGACATTGTATACGTTCTTCTCTGAGAATGGGGCGTTGTAGACGATCTTAGCATTGGGCTCGGTCTTGATGTCACCTGGAGCAGATGCAGCCATGCTTTCCTTGTACTTTTGGATTTCTTGGTAGAAGTTGAAGTCATATTCTTCTAGTTGCAATTTCCTGATTTCTGATGTTAAGTGAATACATTATTGTCACAATAAAATTTTCAATCAATTAAATATACACAATTTTAGCAAATTTACTGCAATCTTTTAAATTTAATCAAACCTTTTATTTCTTTTGGTGAAAAGTTGAGTTCATAGCACACTGCACATTTGAACTTTCTATTTAAAACTACAATATCAGAATACTTATGCTTTTGATTAAAAATTAAAACATGCAAGTGTGTGAAAAACCAAATGCCCAAAAAAGACCGGACTACCATTTTGCACTGTACCCTCTCCCCCCATGAGTCTTTTAAACACATTAACAATTGAAATGTGTCCTTTTTTGCCAACTCGTATCCGACTACCTGATTTTCCCAATCTTGTTTCCGATTCCTGGACTTAGTATTCTCCCCGGGGGTTAGCTCATTCCCTCAATCCACCTGCTTTTGATTCTCTAAGGCTTGGCCAGGCTTGATACGCACTTGCATGATTTGAGCTTGGTGATCTTGTCTTTTGACAGGTTGTTGCCACTCAAGCAAGTATATGGCGCAAAGCGCAATAGTTTACCGCGGAGCGCTTCCAACTTCACATGTAGCAACACCTGAAAATAAAGGAAACTTTTCATTGTGAAGGTGCATATTGTCTCTCAAAAGGAATAGTCTGTGGTTTCTCAACCATTTGCAAAAGTAAGCCCATATTTAGAATCGGTATATATGAATTGTGAACAACAAAAAAACCAATGTCTCATGTGCAAATCTCAAGAATAGAGGTGCTACAGCGCAACAACGCTATATTGCAGTTTTCAAGCCATTCTACCCAATAAAGTAATGTTTCAAATGCTCAAATTCCGGGTCTAACCCTCCAGATCTTCCTAAAATAGCATTACCTTTCAGGAAAAACAAGTATATGGCGCAAAGCGCAATAGGTGACCACAGAGTGCATCCCCCCTTTCACATTTCTTTCTTTCTTTCCTAAAACATTATTACCTTTCAGGAAAAAAGTTTGTCCAAATCAGTTGAATTTATTTTAATT
>JASANA010010938.1:0-10874 GCA_030248095.1 Ptycholaimellus sp. GST1_10 | reverse complement strand
CATGAGCCTCAATTGCCGCTGCTGCTCAGCCTTCAAGAGCTTCTGTGCACTGCTGCTATGAGTCTGCACCTGCACCCACTCACCGCTGCTGCTGCTGGTCTTGCAAGCCCAGCTAGCCACTGCAGTCCAGTCTTGCAAGCCCCTGCTTGCTCAGCCACTGAACTTGTGCGCCCTGCATACCACTGCTGCCAGTCCTTGCAAGCCTCTGCTTGCTGCCACCACTATCCTGTACAAGTCTTGGGTCAACTCTGGAACTGGCCTACATGAGCCCACACACCTCTGCTGCTGTCGCAGAACTACACCTACTGCTTCTGCTGCCTCCAGCCTACAGCTGCTGCTGGTGACAACATCCTGGCCTTTCGCTTGGCTGGCCTGGCTGTCTTGCCGAGGCCTGGCGGGAGGAGAGTCCCGCAGGGCATACAACTACAGCCATGTCAACTCTGCAATTTTGTGCCCCTCTCCCTGCCTTCCCATCCTCCACCAGCCCTCGCGTTCCTCCTCTCTGGACCTCTCCCGCCTCCCATCCCCACCGCCCTACGCCCTCCACTCTTACACTCAACTGAGTGGGAAAGGAAACTGGAGGGCAATCGGAAGAGTGGCTGGATCACAGAAGCTGGGACAAGTACAACATCTTCCTGATCAGCTACATGGACACGGACGGGGGCTGGAGCAGGTGGTTGTAACTGAACTGTCTGCCTCTGAGCCTCTGCGTCTTATAGCCCTGGCAAGACACACTGCGTTGTGTCTCTCCCATCCCTCAGTTCTCCAGCATCCCGCTCTTCCCTTGACTGAGTCGGCAGAGGGGGGGGGGGCGGTGCAACAGTCACGGCGCCCATACTGGCCACATGAGCTGGGACAACTTCTCCGTCTCCTCCAAAGTCATGTACATCGCCTCCAAGTGCAGCAATGTCTTCAATATCGCCAGCCACCCCTCACCCCCATACTCCTGCTGACACATTCCAATCTACTTCGAAATGAGTCAGAAAGAGTATGGTGAGATGGAGGAACAGCTAGAAGAAACACAGACCTGAGCAACAAAGTCTACAGTCTGCCTGGCCATCCATGCCGACCAGCCCACCATCGCCACATGGTCATCTGCACTGCTTGGCCAGCTGTGACTTCTGGCCCACCATTGCTGCCTGGCTATCTGCACCACCTGGCTATTTCCGCAGCTTGGCCAGCCACGACGATGGACCCAACGCACTGCCTGGCCCACCATTGGCCTCTAGCTATCTGCGCCACCAGGCTGGCCATCTGGCCATCTGCCGCTGGCCCTCCATGCTGCCCAGTCCACCATCCCCTGCCCAACCAGCGCCAACCATGGCCATCCACACTCTCCTGGCCCACCCCATGGCCATGGACCCCTGCGCTGATCCACACAGCCTGGCCTGCCATCGCCACCTGGCCATCTGCGCTACCTGGCCCGCCATCGCCGCCTGGCCATCTGTGCTACCTGGCCCGCCATCACCGCCTGGCCATCTGTGCTACCTGGCCTGCCATCGCTGCCTGGCCATCTGCGCTCCCTGGCCTTCCATCGCCACCTGGCTATCTGCGCTACCTGGCCTGCCATCGCCCTCCCCTGGCCCACCATCGCCACCTGGCCATCTGCGCTACCTGGCCTGCCATCGCAACCTGGCCATCTGCGCTACCTGGCCTGCCATTGCCGCCTGGCCATCTGCGCTACCTGGCCTGCCATCGCTGCCTGGCCATCTGCGCTACCTGGCCCGCCATCGCCGCCTGGCCATCTGTGCTACCTGGCCTGCCATCGCCGCCTGGCCATCTGCACTACCTGGCCTGCCATCGCCACCTGGCCATCTGTGCTACCTGGCCCGCCATCGCCGCCTGGCCATCTGTGCTCCCTGGCCTGCCATCGCCGCCTGGCCATCTGCGCTACCTGGCCTGCCATCGCCACCTGGCCATCTGTGCTACCTGGCCCGCCATTGCCGCCTGGCCACCTGCGACTCCTGGCCCGCCATCGCTGCCTGGCCATCTGCGCTGCCTGGCCCACCATCGCCGACTGGCCATCTGCACTCCCTCGCCCGCCATCGCTGCCTGGCCCTCTGTGCTTCCCGGCCCGCCATCACCACCTGGCCACCTGCACTCCCTGGCCCACCATCGCTGCCTGGCCATCTGAGCTACCTGGCTCGTCATCGTTGCCTGGCCATCTGCGCTGCCTGGCCCGCCGTCACCGCCTGGCCTTCTGCGCTCCCTAGCCCGCCTTGCTGCCAGGCCATCGGCGCTCCTTGGCCTGCCATAACTGCCTGGCCATCTGCGCTGCCTGGCCTGCCTTGTGGGGGGGGGGGGGATCGTTGCCTGGCCATCTATCTGCACCGCCAGCCATCCGCGATGCCTGGGCCTCCATTGCTGCCTGGCCGGACATCGCCGAAGGGCATCTGCACCACCCAGCTCACCATTGGCCCCAGACTCTCCCTGCTGTCTGGCCCGCCATCACCACGGGACCATCAGCATGGCATAGTCATCTGTGATGCCAGGCATGCCACCATTGCCTGGCCACCCGTGCTGCCTAGCCCACCCTCGTGGAATGGCCTACATGGCCCAGCCATCGGCGCCACTTGGCTGGCCATCCACACTATTGGCTATCCTCACCATGGGACCCTGCCACTCTACCCAGTTACAATGGAAATAACTGGGATAGATGCAAGAAACCAGCAGAAACAGGGCAGGAAGATGAGCAGGAACCTTTGGTTTGGACACTGTCTCTGTGCCTCCCACTGCCATGGAACGCAGCCCAGGCCTGGCCGGGAGGGATAGGGTACCCAACACCTCGTACCCAACACCTCTATACTCACAGCCCACCGAGAAACAGGCCTCCAGCCTCTGCTCTGCCAGCGACGCCTCTCCATTCCTCCGCCCATCCCAGCAAGAGAGAAGAAGTGCTGGCCACATACGAGCGGGCCGCCACTCACAGTGCTGGCCTCTGAGGACACCGCGGAGCTGGAGTCGCTGGGAAGAGCACCAAGGCCAAGAGCTGTCCACCCCTGAACTCTGCCACTGTGAGACACTTTGAGCTCTGCTAGTGTATGGGTTCAATCGGCGCCAGGTCAAGGACTAGGTCTTGGCCACCGCCTTCTCCAGCTGCTCCACGGACAGCCTAAATCGCCTACACCAGCTCCTAACGCCTCCTGTCAATCCATCATCAGTCAGGATGCAAAGCTGGGCGTTGGACTCAACGGAGAGAGCTGAAAAGCAGTCTGGAAGAGCTGAACTCTATTGCCTGCCATGTCTACAAAGCCGACACTAAGAGACCAGGACCTGCTTCATGCTCCACTTTCATCTGACACTGCTGGGCCCAGACCAGAAATGGCTGCCTCTCACTGCCCTTCATCGAGTCCATGGACTCAGGCAACGAGCTGGTGCTCTGGGACACTGGGAACAACTGCGGCAGCATGGCCGTCATCTCTGCCACACACCCCCAAGGCCTCAATCTACACCACACCACATCATCCTCCAAGCAACAGCCCTGGACCCATTTTCCCTGCCCTTCTCCCCTGGCCTGGCCTGATCATCCGGGCATAGTGAGACAGGTGAGGCTCAGGACCCAGCCTTGCCTGACTCTGACACTTCCACCTACAACGTCTCATTGCCTGAGGGGAGGAGTATCTGCATTTGCTAATGTGCCCTCATCCCCTTCTTAGACCTGGCCAAATGCTTCCTGGCCAAGTCAGAGGCTGAACTGCCTTATGCTACCGGCCCCACACCTGCAGTGAAGGCAAATAAGACTGACAGACTGGAGCTCAACCTGCCCTACCCTTCACAGTAACAATGGAGAGCCCTGGACGCAGAGAGAGAGGCATGAAGAGGGAGTACACCCGAGAGAGACTGCCTTCACCACCGGCAACCTCTTATCACCCACTCCTATGCCCTCCCCCTCCTCCTTGTCCTTCCCCTCTGCCTTGGCCACCGCCTTTGACTCAGACAGGCGAAGAAGTTGTCTTGGAGCAACACCTGGATGGCGATGTTGATGCCCGGTCCCTTGCTATCCTTCCACGACACCCCGCTCTTCCAGGCCACCCAGTTCATTGGCCAACTACTTCTGCTCTGCCCATAGGCATCGCCACCGCCTGCCATCGCCGCCTGGCCATCTGAGCTCCCTGGCCCACTATCGCCGCCTAGCCATCCACGCTCCTTGGCCCGCCATCGACGCCTGGCCATCTGTGCTACCTGGCCTGTCATCGCCGCCTGGCCATCTGCGCTCCCTGGCCCACCATCGCTGCCTGGTCATCTGCACTCCCTGGCCCGCCATCGCCACCAGGCCATCGGTGCTACCTGGCCTGCCATCGCTGCCTGGCCATCTGCTCTGCCTGGCCTGCCGTCACTGCCCGGCCATCTGCGCTCCCTGGCTTGCCATCGCCGCCAGGCCATCAGCGCTACCTGGCTCGCTATCGCTGCCTGGCCATCTGCGCTGCCTGGCCCGCCATCGCCGCCCGGCCATCTTGCTGGCTTGTTGTGGCCGCGTGCGCCCGGCCTCTGTGCTCCCTGGCCTGCCTGGCTTCGCTCTGCCTGGCCTGCTGTTGCTGCCCGGCCTCCCGCGCTTCCTGCTTGCCATTGCCGCCAGGCCATTGACGCTATCTGGCTTGCTATCACTGCCTGGCCATCTGCGCTGCCTGGCCCACCATCGCTGCCCGGCCATCTGCGCTCCCTGGCCTGCCATCGCCACCAGGCCATCGGCGCTACCTGGCCCGCCATCGCTGCCTGGCCATCTGCGCTGCCTGGCCCGCCATCATTCCTGGCCATCTATCTGCACTGCCAGCCATCCACGATGCCTGGGCCACCATTGCTGCCTGGCCGGACATCGCCGCATGGGCATCTGCACCACCCAGCTCACCATTGGCCCCGGACACTCCCTGCTGTCTGGCCTGCCATCACACCGGAAAATCAGCATGGCATGATCATCTGTGATGCCAGGCATGCCATCATTGCCTGGCCATCCGTGCTGCCTGGCCCACCATCATGGAATGGCCTACAT
The DNA here is from genome assembly GCA_030248095.1 of Ptycholaimellus sp. GST1_10. Taxonomy (NCBI): domain Eukaryota; kingdom Metazoa; phylum Nematoda; class Chromadorea; order Chromadorida; family Chromadoridae; genus Ptycholaimellus; species Ptycholaimellus sp. GST1_10. Next base: position 5,887 of record JASANA010010938.1, on the reverse strand, counting down.
GGCCCAGCCATCTGTGCTGCTTGGCTGGCCATCCACACTTCTGGCCATCCTCACCATGGGACCCTGCCACTCTAACCAGGCAGGAAGAGGAGCAGGAACCTTTGGTTCTGACACTGTCTCTGCGGCTCCAACTGCCATGGAACACAGCCCAGGCCTGGCCGGGAGGGATAGGGTACCCAACACCTCGTACCCAACACCTCTATACTCACAGCCCACCGAGAAACAGGCCTCCAGCCTCTGCTCTGCCAGCGATGCCTCTCCATTCCTCCGCCCATCCCAGCAAGAGAGAAGAAGTGCTGGCCACATACGAGCAGGCTGCCACTCACAGTGCTGGCCTCTGAGGACACTGCGGAGCTGGAGTATGCTGGGAGGAGCACCAAGGCCAAGAGCTGTCCACCCCTGAACTCTACCACTGTGGGACACTTTGAGCTCTGCTAGTGTATGGGTTCAATTGGCGCCAGGTCAAAGACTAGGCCTTGGCCACCGCCTTCTCCAGCTGCTCCACGGACAGCCTAAATCGCCTACACCAGCTCCTAACGCCTCCTGTCAATCCATCATCAGTCAGGATGCAAAGCTGGGCGTTGGACTCAACTGAGAGAGCTGAAAAGCAGTCTGGAAGAGCTGAACTCTATTGCCTGCCACGTCTCCAAAGCTGACACTAAGAGACCAGGACCTGCTTCATGGTCCACTTTCATCAGACACTGCTGGGCCCAGACCAGAGATGGCTGCCTCTCAATGCCCTTCATCGAGTCCATGGACTCAGGCAACGAGCTAGTGCTCTGGGACACCGGGAACAACTGCGGCAGCATGGCCATCATCTCTGCCGCACACACCCAAGGCCTCAATCTCCTCCACACCATGTTGTCCTCCAAGCAACAGCCCTGGATCCATTTACCTGCCATTCTCCACGGCCTGACCTGATCATCCGGAAATAGTGAGACAAGTGAGGCTCAAGACCCAGCCTTGCCTGACTCTGACACTTCACCTACAACTTCTCATTGCCTGGCAGCAGAATCTGCAGTTGCTCAGATGGACCATCATCCGCTCCTCAGACCTGGCCAAATGCTTCCTGGCCAAGTCAGAGACTGAACTGCCCTATGCTGCCAGCCCCGCACCTGCAGTGAAGGCAAATAAGACTGACAGACTGGAGCTCAACCTGCCCTACCCTTCACAGTAGCAATGGAGAGCCCTGGACGCGAGAGAGAGGCATGAAGAGGGAGTACACCGAGGAGACTGCCTTCACCACCGGCAACCTCTTATCACCCACTCCTATGCCCTCCCCTCCTCCTTGTCCTTCCCCTCTGCCTTCACCACCGCCTTTGACTCAGACAGGCGAAGAAGTTGTCTTGGAGCAACACCTGGATGGCGGTGTTGATGCCCGGTCCCTTGCTATCCTTCCACGACACCCGCTCTTCCAGGCCACCCAGTTCATTGGCCAACTACTTCTGCTCTGCCCATAGGCATCGCCATCGCCTGCCATCGCCGCCTGGCCATCTGAGCTCCCTGGCCCACCATCGCCACCTAGCCATCCACGCTCCTTGGCCCGCCATTGACGCCTGGCCATATGTGCTACCTGGCCTGTCATCGCCGCCTGGCCATCTGCGCTCCCTGGCCCACCATCGCCGCCTGGCCATCTGCACTCCCTGGCCCGCCATCACCACCAGGCCATCGGCGCTACCTGGCCTGCCATCGCTGCCTGGCCATCTGCTCTGCCTGGCCCGCCGTCGCCGCCCGGCCATCTGCGCTCCCTGGCTTGCCATCGCCGCCAGGCCATCAGCGCTACCTGGCTCGCTATCACTGCCTGGCCATCTGCGCTGCCTGGCCCGCCATCGCCGCCCGGCCATCTGCGCTCCCTGGCTTGCCATCGCCGCCAGGCCATCGACGCTATCTGGCTCACTATCGCTGCCTGACCATCTGCGCTGCCTGGCCTGCCACCGCTGCCTGGCCATCTGCGCTCCCTGGCCTGCCATCGCCGCCAGGCCATCGGCGCTACCTGGCACGCCATCGCTGCCTGGCCATCTGCACTGCCTGGCCTGCCATCATTCCTGGCCATCTATCTGCACTGCCAGCCATCCACGATGCCTGGGCCACCATTGATGCCTGGCCGGACATTGCCGCATGGGCATCTGCACCACCCAGATCACCATTGGCCCCGGACTCTCCCTGATGTCTGGCCCGCCATCACACTGGACCATCAGCATGGCATGATCATCTGTGATGCCAGGCATGCCACCATTGCCTAGCCACCCATGCTGCCTAGCCCACCCTCGTGGAATGGCCTACATGGCCCAGCCATCAGTGACACTTGGCTGGCCATCCACACTATTGGCTATCCTCACCATGGGACCCTGCCACTCTACCCAGGCAGGAAGATGAGCAGGAAACTTTGGTTTGGACACTGTCTCTGTGCCTCCCACTGCCATGGAATGCAGCCCAGGCCCGGCCGGGAGGGATAGGGTATCCAACACCTCGTACCCACCACCTCTATACTCACAGCCCACCAAGAAACAGGCCTCCAGCCTCTGCTCTGCCAGCGATGCCTCTCCATTCATCCGCCCATCCCAGCAAGAGAGAAGAAGTGCTGGCCATATACAAGCAGGCTGCCACTCACAGTGCTGGCCTCTGAGGACACTGCGGAGCTGGAGTATGCTGGGAGGAGCACCAAGGCCAAGAGCTGCCCACCCCTGAACTCTGCCACTGTGGGACACTTTGAGCTCTGCTAGTGTATCGGTTCAATCGGCGCCAGGTCAAAGACTAGGCCTTGGCCACCGCCTTCTCCGCTGCTCCACGGACAGCCTAAATCGCCTACACCAGCTCCTAACGCCTCCTGTCAATACATCATCAGTCAGGATGCAAAGCTGGGCGTTGGACTCAACTGAGAGAGCTGAAAAGCAGTCTGGAAGAGCTGAACTCTATTGCCTGCCACGTCTCCAAAGCCGACACTAAGAGACCAGGACCTGCTTCATGCTCCACTTTCATCGGACACTGCTGGGCCCAGACCAGAGATGGCTGCCTCTCAATGCCCTTCATCGAGTCCATGGACTCAGGCAACGAGCTAGTGCTCTGGGACACCGGGAACAACTGCGGCAGCATGGCCATCATCTCTGCCGCACACCCCCAAGGCCTCAATCTCCTCCACACCACGTTGTCCTCCAAGCAACAGCCCTGGACCCATTCACCTGCCATTCTCCTCGGCCTGACCTGATCATCCGGACATAGTGAGACAGGTGAGGCTCAAGACCCAGCCTTGCCTGACTCTGACACTTCACCTACAACTTCTCCTTGTCTGGCACCGGAATCTGCAGTCGCTCAGCTGGACCAGCATCCGCTCCTCAGACCTGGCCAAATGCTTCCTGGTCAAGTCAGAGACTGAACTGCCCTATGCTGCCAGCCCCGCACCTGCAGTGAAGGCAAACAAGACTGACAGACTGGAGCTCAACCTGCCCTACCCTTCACAGTAGCAATGGAGAGCCCTGGACGCAAGAGAGAGGCATGAAGAGGGAGTACACCGAGGAGACTGCCTTCACCATCAGCAACCTCTTCTCGCCCACTCCTATGCCCTCCCCTCCTCCTTGTCCTTCCCCTCTGCCTTCACCACCACCTTCGACTCAGACAGGCGAAGAAGTTGTCTTGGAGCAACACCTGGATGGCGGTGTTGATGCCCGGTCCCTTGCTATCCTTCCACGACACCCGCTCTTCCAGGCCACCCAGTTCCTTGGCCAACTACTTCTTCTCTGCCCATAGGCAGCAAGAGTCAAAATCAAGAGAAAGGGAACCACCAAAACCATCAGCCTTGGAACGAAGGAGGGCGATTGAACCTTTTCCTGGTATGAGACCAGTACCAGCATGAGGCATCGCAGACTATGCGCTGGTGAAGTGGATGTGCAGCGACATCTGCTCCTGCACCATCGACGAGAGCCTGGACTTCAGCGACATCTTCGTCATCACCCACGAAAGGAGCCACAACCTCTACGTGTACCACAACAGGGACAACGGGTGCTCCTTCAGACACTACATCAGGTCCCCCGCGAACGCTAGGAAGAACAGCTGAACTGCGGGATGGGCAAGGCCTGGATGATGTCAATGAGATGTCAGAGTGCACAGCCCAGGCTGGTGGATGACGGCTGGCCCAACTGGGCTCCGGCTGTGGTGGAGTCAAAGGAGCTCTGTATGCCAGACATCATCGACACCCAGCTCTGCGTCCGCTACTCTGCCTAACTCTGCAAGGAGGGGTGGCCTAGGTGAGCAAGAGAAGGACTGCCCTAGGCTGCCCAACATCGTCATCTGCTGGCCTATTCTTATCATCACCCCTCGCGGAACTGCTGCCTCCCGATCCTGGATGATAGGACCAGCGGCGCCATCAATGACGTTCTGAACTCATTCTCCTGCAACCCCTAGATCGGCTACGCCTGCTTGCCCGATGCCTAGTCACTCTCCCACTGCAAGCTCTCCTGCATCTGGCCCAGCCCTTCGGACCCGCCAGCCTCACTTACCTCCTCGTAGACTGCCTCAGCATTGCCCGCATCCGCAGCAAAACACCATCGAGGCCTTGGAGGAGAGCCAGTTTACGAGCCTACCTGCCCAAAAACACCTCGACCTGAGCAGCAATTGGCTCACCCAACTGGATCCGACCTCCCGGCAGGGTCTAGGGATCTTGGATCAATGCTACCGGACAGTGGCTACATCACCGCCATCGAAGGCTCCGCCTTCAACAACTCTACCACCCGCAAGAGCTGGAACTGAGCGGGAATCTGATGGAAAGCTGGCAGCTGCACTGTCTTGACAGCCATCGCTGAACCTGAGCGGGAATGCCATCCAGTTCCTGGACCATGGCATACGGCCCGGTTCCCTGTGCTGGCTGAGTCCCTGTGGCAATCGACTTTCTGCATCTGCCAACCTCCAGGCCCCCCAGCTGGACCTGACTGACCTCGACCTCAGCTGCAATGGCCTCTACATCGTCGCTGACAGTGTGGAGAAAATCATTTCTCTACAGCCTCAAGGTGCTGGCCAGCCCACAAGAGTAGGAGCTCCCAGCCACCTCTTCCTATGGCTCAAAGCCTGGAGATGCTGTACAAGAACATAGACACAGAGCCGGATCACTGGCTCTACTAGCCAAGGGGATGGAGCCTGAGATGACTTCCTGCTACCCAATGAGGATGATGCTGGACGAGGATCGGCAGGCCTGGCCTGACCCCAATTACCTGCTCCATGCCCTCTCTGGACCCGACTTTCACCTTCAGCTGCTGTGAGCCTGGCCCAGATGGAGATCAAGATGTCCAGCTCCACCCACCTCTGCTTCTAAGCCATGGCCTAGACCTTCTGTGCCTATGCAACAGCATCACAGACTGCCGGCCTGGACGAGATTCTCCAGCTCCTCATCTGTCGCCACTTCATTCGTACCAAGCTCCTGTGTGGCCGGCTTCTACGTCCTCCTCCATCCACACTGCTCTGTTGACCGAAGAAGATGTCAGTCCTCGCTGATACTCACCTTTGACAGCCCGGAAACTATCCTGCTACTGTCCTGAATGGGCGACATTTCCCATCCTGCCCTTCTTAGTTGTTGTACTGCTTGTAGCTTAGATCCGAGGTCCCGTTCCTCTGCCTGCTCTAGATGATTGGTGTGATCCCTTTCCTCGTCGCCCGCGGGAGCGCTGTGGCGTATCGAACGCCAGTTCCGTTTGTCCTCGCGAGGCTGCACCGCACTGCCCCTTCTTCCGGTGGCCTTGAAGAGGCGGCACTGCCCCTTCTTCCGGTGGCCTTGGAGAAGCGGCACTGCCCCTTCTTCCGGTGGCCTTGGAGAAGCGGCACTGCCCCTTCTTCCAGTGGCCTTGAAGGGGGGTGCACGGGCCTTGCCGCGGCAGAGCGATTTCATTCTGTCTATAAACTC
>JASANA010010935.1:0-41276 GCA_030248095.1 Ptycholaimellus sp. GST1_10 | reverse complement strand
TATTTTGAAAATAATACTTCATGCATACTAAAAACCTATTTGAAGAATATTGTTTGGAAATTTAGCTTCGTTTTACCAAATCCCTTGCATATTTTTGTTTTTTCCTCCCCCATGTAAAAGCTATGCAGCATAACTTTATTGGTCCGAAAAGTGACGTAAGAGCAAGCAGGAAAATGTTGCACAACGATGAGACAAAGCGGAAAACTTTTGAGGAAAGGGCCGCTCAATGACTGAAGAATCACAAAAGGCCAAAAGAATACTGGAAGTCAGGAGCAAAATTAGCAGAAAAGAGCGGCCGAAAAAGCAACGGGGTGAGACAATGCAAGAGGGAATAAAGTCAGCCAAAACATCCTTGAAACTGGCGGAAGCAAAAGTCTTGGTGAAACTGGCATTTGGCAGAATATTAACAGAAAGGTGCAGTGTAGCTCTATTTGCTCCGCTTCAGCGTGCTGGGATCCCGCTCCTGAGCTTTCCGCTTCAGGAAGCCACCGCTTTCGGGCCTGCAGACATTGAGAGCGGTGCCAAATGGTGTATACAGATGAAGGTGAGGGGACTTGTTGAAGGCGTTGAGGAGTAGGAGCTGGTGATGCTTGATGAGGCTGTTGGGACTGGCGGATTTGAGGCAGGTGAAGAAGAGGTCCCCTCCTGTCCTGCCCGCCCCCACCCAGTGCGGACTGCCCAGCTCCAGCAGGCTTACGGCCTCCAGTGCCCTGCACAAGGCATCATTAACAAACTGGCACTGGGAAGCTGAAGGAGGGGCTGGAACGGAGTGTCAAGGCTGCTGAGTTTGGGCACCAGGAAGACTTCCACGCTCTCGAAGTGCACCACGTACAGGTAGGGCTCCGTGTACACTTGAAGAGACTGCTTCTTTTTCCAGCTAGTGCTTTGAGCAGTGGGAACCTAGCTGAAGCGGGGAGCGAACCCACTCCACGCTCTGGCGCCGAGTTCGCACGCCTTTCCCGTTCACGTAGAGGCCAAAGTCTGGCCAATTGACAAATTTATACGCCGCCGATTGTGGAAAGGGAGAGGAGGGGAATAACTCTGGAAGGATAGGAGGAGTTCGCCGTCGCCGTGGCTGGAGATGACGGAGGCGGCGGCTGGGAACTCCTTTCGCGCTGGGGCCTTCCGTAGGGCGTAGTCGAGGCTCCCATCCGCCGGATCCAACAGTTCTCCAAATGCAGCAGTGTGAGGCAGGCCGAAGGAAGGGGAAGGCAAGGGCACCTGTGAGTATGCCGGCGGCTGGGTCGAGGAGGTAGAATCGATCCGTGCCCACAACCAGCCTCTCCCCGAACGCCTCCAGACAGGAGGCTGGCTCGGCTGTTCGAATCGTCTGCAACATTTGTCGGCCATATAGAATATGGCTTGGGCAGGAGGAGAAAAAGAGACATGATGTTTCTTGAAAGCGCCGATGCGGTTGGAGAACTTGAGGAGGGTGAGATGGTTGGGATGAGCGACGGCCAGATAGAGCTCCTGCCCCACACGCAGCGCGGCCATCAGATGGAGACCGGCCAGCTCCGGGAAGGGGCGAATGGCGCTCTTGAGGCCTGGGGCCTCCTGCAGGGATGCGGAGGCTTGGATGCTCTGTCGGAGGTCGCCGATCTGCGTGAACACCAGCTCACGCTCCTCTTCTGCAAATACTTCAGGGTTGGATGAGGAGGGAAAAGAGAAGGCTGATGGGGGTACCTCCGGCGATGAGGACGAGGATGTCGACGTCGGCAAGTAGGTTCATCTGGTAGACCTTGCCGTTGACGCCGCCGATGCGGCTTGGTGCCCCTGGGTTCCTGAAAGCATCCACTTTTATAAACCCTTGGCAAGTTTGGAAGCGAGGCAACCTGAGACGGGTGAAAAAGAGGCCTTCGTCGGCGCCGAGGAGCAGATCGCGGTCGTCCAACGGTGCCACGGCGCGCAGGCCAAGTTCCGAGGGCCCCTCCAGCTTCAGGAAGCAGTTCTCCACCAGCTTCTGCCAACACTCCACCCACTTGTCTTCCATAAAGAGGCAGAATAATAAGTAGGGAACGAGTGAGGAGACGCGACGGGCGAACAGCCGCTTGGTGGTGGCCACCTGGAGGGCATTGACCCAGCGCTGTTTGGCAGGCAGCGTGGGGCACATGAAGTACAGTCGGTACGGCTCACTCCCGCTGCAAACCGAACAGAGGTATTGAGGTGGGTGGATGGAAGGGGAAGAAGGCGCCAACTCCTCCGGGGTGATCTTGATCTCGACGAGGAAGGGGAGGTCGGTGCTGTCCACGGCGCTGCGGTCGGCCGGGTCCACGCCGCGCTCGAAGTGGATCTTCCAGCGCTGCCGCTCCAGATCCACCGACTCCACCGGCTCGCAGTAGGTGCTGTTCTGAAGGGGGCAAAGGAGGGTTGGAGGTGGAGGGGGAGAAGGAATAGGGTAGGTGCCTGAGGGTAGAAGACGAGGCGTGCCGCGTCCATGCAGCCCCAGACCTCGCGCCAGGTCCCTGGCTTGTCTTTCGTTCGCCACAGCTTTACCCAGCCCGTCATTCGGCCCTCCTCCGAGGGAGTCTCCATTATGCTCTCCCTTCAGTAGAACCATTTATTGCTCCATGGTTTCATTTTGTAGGAAAGAGAATGGGATACCGCCTTCGCTGAGTTTTGTTGCCGGGAGTGGCTGGGAGAGGCTCGTTGACGGCCTGGAAGTAGTACTCGGTGAGATGCATGGGCAGGCCGCAGGTGTTCAGCAGGTTCTCTGCACACCCGTTGTGCACCACGATGGAGCAGTCTGCAACAACAGCACCTCCTCCTCTTCATTTTCTCAAGTTGCCAAGTACCGTTGCATCGGTAGCCGTGACGAAGCAGTGGCAGACCGTCCATGCACACCAGACATTTCACCGGGAACAGCACCAGGAACTTAACCAAAGCCTCATTATTTACTGGCGGAAAGAAAATGGGGAGTGGAAGGCACCCGTTTCCAGCGATGCGGGATGTTGTGGCGCATGGTGCCGGTGGAGTTGGTGGCCGTGGAGCCTTTGGACATCACTGAGCGGGGAGACGCCGTACTGGCTCTATCCAACTGGTCGAACTGCACAAGCTGGAAGGTCGGTCAAAGAGTGCTCAAAGGTTGGCCAGCTGGGTTAAAGGTTGGGAGAACCTTGAGAGGGGCCGAGTGTATGAGCTGAACTTCGTCCGCTGTCTCGTCACCGTCCGTGGTGGCTGTGGTCTGGCTGAGTGTGTCCAGTGCTGGCGGCTGGTGGTGGTGGCCCAGTTTCTGCAGTTGCCCATTTTATCCCCTCCAATAGAGCAGCAGGAAATATGAAAAAAGGGTGAAACGGTGGGCGAGCGTAGCCTAGGCTCATCGTCCTGGCTTGAGGCGTAGGTGATGTGAGACTCTGCGCTGGTGGCACCGCCGTGCTGTCGCTCGTCCACCTCATCGAAGGAGGCGCGGCCGTTGGGGGAGGACATGGAGAGCTCCAGCTCCACCGCCACCCGCGCCTCCTCCGCAGCTCGCTCCTCGCTGGCCCGAACTGTCAGGAGGATGGGGGTGAGTGGAGGAGGGGAACAGGGGAGGGAAACCTTGGCCCTCGAGGAAGTGAACACGGTCCTGCAGGGCCGTGAGCTGGTTGCGCAGTGCTTCGTTGCGGCTGATCAAAAGCTCGTGGCTGCGTTGGCGGGCAAGCTTCTCGCGATTCTCCTCATCCTCCGCTGACAGACCGTACTGCAGTCATAGCAGACACTTCATTTTATTGCCCATCAATCGAGCTAAAAGCCAAAACCCCACTTTGAACACCAGATTCACTGCTAGACTCTGGGACTTAGGGGCAAAGAGGAACCCGGTTTCGCACATCCTGAAGCTTGCGCTGCAGCTCATTTTCAGCAGCGCGTCCGAAGGGGTCCGCCGCGGGGGCTTTCTTGGCCTGGAGGCGGGTGAGGAGGTCGGCGAAGTTCTCCTTCTCCTTCACGGCCGCGTCTCTCTCGGCCTGGAACTGCTCCGCCTTGCCCACGGCCGTGGCCAGGTTCCGCACAGCCTGTGCCCGCTCCGCCTGCGCTGAGGCCAGCGCCTCCGACCGACTGCCCAACTGAGGCAGCCATTTCTCGCTTATTGACGAATTCAAGGGAAGGGAGAAAGGAGTACTTCTTTCTGACTGTCGTCGTAAAGCGTTTGCAGCTCTTCCAATCGCTTCTCCAGAGCCTTGAGCTGTCGATTGGCCTCTTTTATGCTGTCCTCCAGCATCTGGATCTGCAAATTTGCTTTGTTCTTGGCTCAAAATATGTTGGATTGAAAGCACTTCTGAAGAATGAGTTTGCACAAATCATTTATAATCTTCTTGATCCCTAATGGAACTAGGAAAGGATTGTGGACCTTGGCCTTGCTCTGGCTGTCCTGTGCGGCAGGCTTGGGTGGAGGGGGCGGCGGAGGTGGCTTGGCCAGCTGAGACTTGAGGAGGCTGATCTGGCCACGGTAGTCGGCGTGTGTTGCCTCCAGCTCTGTCTGAAGCTCCCCTGCCTTGGCCGTTTCGTGGTCCCTGTCAGTTTCGTTTCTGCTCCAAATTTTTGGGCAGGGTTAAGGTCGGCCTCACCGTTCCTTGGTGAGTCGAGCGATGGTGCGAGCCGTGGACTCCGCGTCCAGGCCTTCCTCCGCTGATTTCTCCCGTCTGTCAATGCATCTTTTCCTTAGCACAATATAATACCTGACCTCGGTGCATTGCCATTGCACGCCATTGCTATTGCACACCTCGGTGCATTGCCATCATTTTCGCAGAAATGAAAAGAGGATAGAGAATGAGAAGCTGACAAAGTTTCCTGGGACTTGTGAAGTTGGTCCTTGGCTGATTTCCAGAGTTTCTCAAACTCTTCCGCCTGCTTGTCCGTGTCGGCAAGCGCAGACCTGCACCCATCACATCATCTCTCATTCTCAGTCAAAGGCAATGTCGGGCAACCTAAGGGTGATCATGGCGGACTCCAGCTCCACCAGACGGCTTCGCTTCACCTCCATCTGCTCCTTCTTGTCCTCCAGCTCAGACTCCAGCTCCGACACGCGACTCTCAAAGGTCACTCATCCTCTCCGCCCTTAGCCAAAAGGCTGAAAAGGCGGCCTACAGTGAGAGCTTCGATGATATCTGCCTGAGCCTGAGCGTTGGCCGCAGACTCCTCCTCCTTTTCCCTTCTCCTCTCCTCCGATGCCTTCCAGCCAAATGATGCTGAGGCATAAGAGACGGGGAAAAGGGGGAACCTTGTCCTGGGCATGCTCAGCTGGCTGTTGATTGGCAGTGAAGCGTGCGTGCTTGCGCTCCAGCTCCAGGAAGCGACAGCGAAGCTCCGCCTTCTGCCGCTTCACCTTCGAAATCTCGTCCACCAGGTAGCTGGAATCATATCGTCAAATGAGTTTGGGAGGGAGAAAAGCTGGGAAGGAAAGAGAGAACGAGTGTGTCAGCTGACTCTCGTTATCCTTCTGGCCGAGGATTTTCCTGTAGCGCTCCAGCTCCTCCTCCAACTCCGCTATCCGCTCATCCTTCTGCTTGCATTCCTTGCAAATAAAATACTTTGCAACAAAGGAACCAACAAAAAGCTCTGCTATTGCAGCAAGATCGAAATATTTGTGGATGGTATCATGTATGAAGATTGATCTGTATGGAATCTGCATGGAAAAATAATTTATAATCTTCTTGTTGGTATTGTGGATAGCTATAAAACTAAAACCGTGATTTTCGAGATTAGAAATTAAAATTTATATTTTATAAATATGGGCCCTATAGCTCAGTGGCAGAGCGTTGGTCTTGTAAACCAAAGGTCCGTGGTTCGATCCCGCGTGGGGCCTATTTTTTTATGAAAAATTAATTTTACGCTTGTTTTTAAATTACAACTAGGTAAAATCTCTTTAAAAAATCATAATCGAATAACCAACCAAATAACATTCCGATTTGAATTTTTCTATATCCAGAAGCAGTGAAAAATATTGCGCCAAGAGGGGGTGTAAAAAGGAGCTGAACGGTTCTGAGGCCGGAGGCGGTATCGGTAAGCTGATCGAGCTGGTCGCGGTTGTTGACGCGCTCCATCTTGAGGGCGCCCAGCTCCTCGCTGAGGTTGCGGAGGAGAGTCTGCGGATCCCGACTCACTCCACCGCCCACCAGCTGCTCTATCTGTGCTCGCAGACGCCCAACCTCCGCCACCAGCAGGTCCTCGCGACTTCAATTTCACCTTTCTACCCATTCTGCCCATACCGTTTCTCACACGGCACCCTGCTGAGCCACTCTACAGGCTGTGCCTCAGCAGGGTGCCCATACCTTTGGAATCTCTCCTATGCGCTGTTGTGCGAGAAAAGCGCAATGTGATAATATTCGCTGATATTGTTTTCAAAATTTCTTTAGCTTTTATGATATAATACAAATGAATACTGCTGCCAAAATGTAATGAAAGAAGGGGAATGAAGAACGGAGTAACCTTGAAGTGCGACGAAGAGTTTTGCGCAGCGGTGTCTCGGTGTTCAGGCGTTCTCTGAGCGAGTGAAGCTCGGCTCGCTGAATGGTGGACTCTGAGTCCCTGCTCTCCAGCCGCCCTTTCATCTCTTCTACAATCAAGCATCAATTTCCCTTACCAATTCTCAACGATTCAGTACTGGTTCAAAGAAGACAGGGCACCTTTGAGTTTGCGCTCCTGCTGCAGCTCAGCTTCCAGGAGGCGCAGTTCGGCCTTGTGAGCGTCCTCGGCCAGTCGTCGCTGCTCCTCCAGCTCGGAGGCCAGCGCTCGCTTCTGCCAACCCATCCTCCCCTTCCTCTTCTCCCTCCACCAGTCCTGCTCCACCTCGCTGAGATCTCTCTGAAGGGCTGCGATGGTGGCAGAGGCCTCCTCCAGACGGTACTTGTAGTCCAGCATCTCCCGCCGCACGCCCTCCAGCTCCCGCCGAGCTCCCAGCGCCGACTGGTTAGCCTCAAAGCAGATGCAATGAGAAGGGGAGAGGAGGGAGAGAGAGGCCACCTCTTCGGCAGAGAAGGAGGCATTGTGTGCGGCTTGGAGGCGGCTGTGAAGCTCGGCGTTGGCGGCATCGCGGCGGGCGAGGCGGGCCTCCAGCGAGGCTCGCGCCTCCTCCCACAGCATCTGAGAGGTCTCCAGCACTGAGATTCGATGACGACCCTCCTCCACCTCCTTCCTCAATGCCCAACACCAGCCTCACGATCAGTCTCTCCAGAGTAGGCCACCAAATTCTCTTTTCTTCATCTTCACTCAATTGAAGGAGCGATGAAAAGTAGAAACTTTAGGTTTCTGATGGTTTGTCCGGCGTCTGAATGAGTGGAACTGCTGACGATGCTGGCCTCGTCCTCCTCAATGACAGTGGAGACTCGCGGGGCCTCCATCGCCTGCACTCACTCTTGCTCAATACTTTTTTGTGCGCCTCCCTCCTCCCTCACTCCCAACTCCAACCCCGCCTACCGTACCCTGATAAGGCAGCCAAAACAATCCGAGAGGCTGTCCCAACCGTGGTCCTGCTTTGCGCAGTGGTGGTGGAGGCGGTGATCCGCGTCTCCACCCGAATGGTGGCTGGGGAGGATGAGGCTGGCGACTTTTCCTTTTCCATCTTCTTGGCAAAGTTGGAGCTGCGCAGCTGGAAGCCCTGTCGGAACAGCTGGTCCCCCATGCCCCCCTTAATTCTCTCTGCCAGTCACCCCCCGCTCCCTCTGCCCCGTATCTAGCAGCGCGTTTGAATGCGGCGCGTGAGGATCAGAGGGACGCCGGGGGGAGGGGTGGGGGCAGGAGTTGGGGGAGGGCGGGGGTTTGAGTGGAGGGTGTGTGGGGGGAGAGAAGAGGACCTGAGCATCATGGGATGTGAAGGGAAACCTGCGTGGATGCGCGCTGTACACGTGCGACGTTCTGGCAGCCTTTCTCGTCCTTTTTTCTCCGTTCCTATGCTAACGAGTTTTGACTAAACGTTGCTCAAATAGCGTAGTTTTGTTGCGATATAGCAATCATAACAATAATAACAAAGCCTAATTTTTGGGAGGTGCTGGAATGGCAGGATGGCTGGGGAAAGCAACACAGGGGCTCAACCAGCTCAACGAGTCCTTGAAAGAGTTCACCACCGAGGTCCTCTCTGAGACCACCGAAGAGGTGGAGGACGAGCACACTGAGCTTCAAGTAGCAATCCATTCATTCTCCTCCCTGTCAGCCATTATTCCCAATCGTTGAGGTGGCTAGAAAGCGGGTGGGAGAGCTGGAGAATGCGCTGGCGACTCGGGACGCAAGCGTGGCCAGTTTGCAGAGCTCCAATGACTTCCTCAGCCAGCAGGTTTGGCCTGCTAGTCTCTTTCCCTGTGGAGGCCGAGGTTGGTGAGTGGGCGGTGAAATGGCAGGCGCAGTCGTTGGAGCTGCGACTGACGGAGGTGGAGGAGAGGATGGCTGCCTCGCTGAGATCCCGCGACCAACAAATTCATCAGCTTCAAGCTCGCACTCGCACCAACTCCGACCTCCAGGTCCCTCAGCCTCCAATGCCTTAAAACCAAAGCTGAGGATGGGAAGTTGTGGGGCAGGTGGAGTCATTGACGGAGGGAGGAGAGAGTCTGGGGGATCGAGCTGGGAGTCCCTGCGGCTCTCCGGATGCTTTCGAGGTCAATCTTATCCACCCTACTACCATCTCTTTATGGCAAACAGATTGCTTGAGGTGCAAAGCCTGCGAGACGAGGTTCGTGCTCTGAAGGCGGAGGTGACGCACTGGAAGTCCCTGGCCCGCTCACAGTCCACTACTCCGCCAGTTGACAAGGAGGAGCACCAACGGCTTCTAGCTCAGGCACCATCTCATTCCTACAACCATCCTTTACACACCGAAGTAAGCCAGGCTGCAGGTGGAGGAGCTTCAGCGGGAGCTGGCAGCAGCCACACTCGCAGCACAGCAGCAGGATCTGCTCCAAAGTCGTCTGGAAGAAGCTTCCAGCACCGCGCGCCGTCTTGAGAAGGAGCAGACTGAAGGCCAGCTTAGGTTGCCCCCCCCATTCCTCCCTAAACAAATGGGAGTAGATGAAAGTCCTGAAGGCTGGCCAGTGCGGAGGAGCGAGCAGCGGCCTCCGAAGCAGCCCTAGCAGAAGCAAGGGCGGACGTGGAGCTGCTGCAGAAGGACGTGAGCGAGGCCAGGGCGGCCAAGGAGACCCTGGAGCGACAGCTGGCCGAGAGAGAGGCTCAGGCGGGCGGGGACTGGAGCGACACTAGCGTAGCCTTGTCCCTTCCAATCCTCCCTGAAGAGGAGGAACGGAAGGAAGGTGCAGGAGGCTGGCTGGCTGGAGCAGGAGTCCCAGGCGCAGGGGGCGGAGATCGGGCGGTTGGAGGCGGAGCTGGAGCATGCCCAGGAGACCATTGACAGCCTGGGAGCTCAGGATCAAGCGGCGTTGATGAAAGTGAGAGATAAAGCTGGAAAAACGGTGATGAATGCGGCCGATTTGCCAGCTGGAAGAGGAAAAGCTGGCTGCTGAGGGTCAGACTGCTGAGTTGAAGGATCAACTGGAGCGACTCACTACTCAGCTTTCTGAGGTTTCAACTTATAATTATAATAATCATCATAATCATTATAATAATCCATTTGTCATATCATTTACATATGGTTCTAAACGTGGAGAAAGTTTGCAGGTGGATAAGGCGAAGACAGAGCTGGAAAGCGTGCTGGTGGAGAAGGAAAAGACGCTGAGTCAGGCCAAGGCGGAGGCGGCGGAGCTTAGCGCGGCCTACGCGGAGCTCAACGACGAGCTGGAAGCAGAGCGGGCGCAGAGCGGACAAACTGCGGACAGCAATCGGTCTCATTCCACCTCCACATCTTCCTCCTACCACCTCATCCACTCAGCCTCCCTCCACGCAACCAAAAACCTTACCAGGGAGCTGAGCGCGAAGCTGGAAAGCCTGCGCGGGGACCTGGTGGAGTACGAGGAGAAGTACGAGCGCTGCAAGACCGCCAACGAGGACAGCATGCACCAGCTGGAGACCTTGAGCAAAGATTTTGAGCGCGTCAAGGATGATCTCGATCGAGGCATCGGTTCTCTTCTTCTCCTCCTCACTCTTATCCTCTTCACCTATCAGCCATGCCTGCAGCGGCGAAGAAGGAGTTGGAGGAGCTGCGCTCTGGGATGCTGGACGACTACGCTGGCCTCCTGGCTGAAAGGGACGCCACCATTGACAGCCTTAGAATGGAAGTGTCCCGGCTACAGGTTCCTCTCTCCCCTACCCAGCCCTACCCTACCCTAATCAGTGAAGGCGGACGGGGTACGTTTGACAGGATGAAGCTCGAGTGAGGGCTGCGGACGAAGCGATGCAGGAGATTTCTACCATCTCTGTCCAGGATGAACAGGCTGATCGGTAGATACTCATCGGGAGCCGAATAGCTGGAGCAAAGAAGAAGATAGAAGAAGGGCTGCAGAGAGCGAGAGAAGCATCGCCTCTTCTTCCAGCGCTTGGAAGGGGCGGTGGAGGCGGGTCTGCTGGAGCGCCTATTGGACCCAGGCGTGGCCGTCCCCAATGTTTGCGCCGCCTGCCGCCGCTATTGCCAGCTTTGTGTGCAGGCAGAAGAGGGATCTTTAGGTGAAGGTAGTAGAGGTTGTGACGCCGAGCCAGCTATCCCCCTCTGCACCCGCCGAGAAAGCAGCCAGCGAAGGCAGCAGCGGCGATTCCAATGGTTTTCAATTTCTCACAGATTTGTTTACCGAATTGTTTCAGAATTGTTGATGTAGATTTAAAAGCTATTGGTGAAACATAAAAGGAGTGAGTACGCTAAGGTTGGGACCGACTGCACGAAGAGGGGGAGGAGGGCGGGGGGAGGCGGACGGAGTTGGCGGGAGGACGCGGCCTGAGCTCGGCGCAGTTGGAAGCCCAGCTGCGTGAAGCTCTGGCAGCCCTGACGGAGAAGACGGAGGAGTGCGAGCGGACCGGGAAATCTCTGCAAGAGGCCACTGCGGAGCTCCAGGAAAAAGAAGACCTCCTCCAACAGGTCCATTCCGTCTGGCCACGCCTTTAGATGATCCGACAGCCATTGAAGGTGTTCACGGAGCTGAAGGGCCTGGAGATGCAGATCCTGGAGCACAAGGAGCAGGAGGCCAGCCTGCGCGCCGAATTTGCCAACCTCAATCGCCTGCTGGAGGAGAAGAGCAATCAGATTCTGGAACGCCAGTCTCATTTCATTTTTTATCCTTCCCGCCTATTTTTAGTTCCTAACTTTTCTAGGCGGCTGCTGGAAGAGGCGAATGGGCAGTTGAGAGAAGTGGATGCCAACCATCGTCGTCGTGAACAGGAACTGGAGTCCCGCTTAGACGCTGGTAGAATAGTCTGAGAGATGTGTCTGTAAAATGAGGAAGGGCGGGTTGAGGTGTGCTGGAAAAGGAGGAGCTGATCCGGGCCAAGGAAGAGCTGGAAAGGCGTCTAACAAAGGCTGAGAGTCAGCTGGAGAGCAGCAGCGCTCAGGCACTCCAGTCCCAGGACGGCATACAGCAGCAACTCGACCAAACGCTTCACCAACTTGCTAACCTCCAGTTGCCATTTTACCTTTCTTAACCTTTCAATTACTTCCTCCCAGCCGTTGTTGAGCAGCCTAGTTGCGTGATGCAGGTCACAAGCAGCGGCTGTAGCAGCGGAGAAGGAGCAATTGGTGCAGCTGCTCAATGAGAAGCAAGCAGAAGCCGTTCGCTACTACGAGGTCTCTTCTGCTTGCTTCTCTCACAGTTGCTAGTAGCTACCGATCCACAATTGACATTGTATGAAATGGCAGAGCGTGATAGAAATATTTGCGTTTGAGGAGGCGCAGAAGGTTCTGGCAGCAGCCAAGGAGCAAGAGACAGCTGTTGAGCAGAGCAGCAGTCGCCTGCAGCAAACGGAGGCGGAAGTCACCGCTCTTCAAGTGCACCATTTTACTCCTTCCTCACCACCTCATGGCTATCTTCCTATCAACATCCCAAGGCCCAGCTGGCCAAGGTGGGAGAGGAGCGCGACATGTACCAGGCCAGTCACAGTCGGCTCAGCCTTCAGCTTCAGCAGGTTGCTCTAGTTCTCTGGCGTTGCCTAGAAAGGAGGATAGGGCTTTCTGAAGGCCTCCGAGAAGGACTCGAGCCTGGAGCCGGAGCTGAGGCGGCTGGAGACGGAGCTGAGCAGTGCGAGCCAGGCCAAAGACCGCCTGGCTGGCGAGCTGCAAGCTGAGCGATCGCATAAGGTTCTCTTCCATGCCCATAGACAATTGAGCCATGATCAAAGTCATTCATTGCTCACCTTGAGCTGATTTATGAGAGCAGTGGATGAAATATAAATTGAAGGCGTCGCTCTGCGCGGAGTTGGCGTCTGCTCGAGAGTCCGGAGGCCGTACGGAGAAGGAGCTGGAGCGATTGCGCGCTCATCTGATGCAGATGGAGGAAAGTTACACGACGGAGGCCGTCGCCGCGGAGGAGCGAGAGGCTCAGCTGCGTCAGCGACTCAAGGACCTCGAAAGTCGCGTCGTCACCAGCTCTGCCTCTGCCGAAGAGTCCAACATGGTCCTTCTCAGCAGAGTTGGAGAGGTGTGAAACAAGATCTGGGTCCATTTGCAGGCGTTCACCAGTCAGATGCATGATCTGAGAACAGAACTGGCCACAATGAGCCAGCAGCGGGACAACGCCATGCTCCAGCTCTCCGAGACTCAGGTTCCTATCGGACTAAAAAAGAGACAAAGAGCGAAATAATGCAATGTTTCAGGAGGAGCTTGAGAAGAGCCAGAAGTCCCTGCAGTCCCTACAAACAGTGCTGCAGGAGTTCCAGCGGGATCAGGACAGTCTAATGGCACATGAAGTGAAGCGCTTCAAGGAGCAATTGGCCGCACTCCATAGGTCCCCTCAGACCAACTGAGAAGGGTGGGAGGAGGATGGAATGAGAGAGGGGTTGAAGGGAAAAGAAGGGACTGGAGGAGGAGCTTGGATCGGTGCGGGATGAGCTGGCGCAGCGGGCAGGAGAGTGGCGCTCCACGGCGGAGCTTCGCAGCCAGCTCTCCGCCAAAGACCAGGCCCTGGAGAAGATGGAGGCGGAGCTGAGGGAAAGGGATTCCAGCTTGGCTCAGCTTCACGCCAAAGCTTCTGCTCAGCACAGGGTTTACAACACTTTTCCTACACAATCCTTTGCATTATTTTGCCTTTCACTTCTTATTCCGTTGCCCCACCTTTCATTCGACATGCATGACATACGGTTGTGCCAAATCAACACGAAATGTGAAATATTTGGACTTACTTACTGTGTAAATTAAGTTATATCACGTTTGGTAAGGTGGAGAGCGAGAAGGTGGACAAGGACATCCTGCGCAACCTCTTCCTCTCCTACTTCACCGCTCCCGCGGACAAGAAGGACCAAGTGGCCGACCTCGTCGCCTCCGTCCTCGGATTCACGTACCACTCCCTCTTCCCCTGCCAGGACTCAAAGACTACAACCTCTCCCAGGGCGGAGGAGAGGAAGAAGGCCCTAAGCGGTGGCGGCGGCTCCTGGCTCGCTTTCCTTCGTCGCCAAGGAACCGGGGGCCATGGGACTCCAGAGCAGAGCCTCACTGCTCAGTTTGTTCGCTTCCTGGAAGACGCCTCCTCCGAAGCTCCTTCCACCCAGCACTCCCCTGCCCCTACTCCACATCCCATGCACTACACACAACAAGGAGGTTAGAAAGGACCGCTAGAGAAAATTTTAATTTCGATTGGTAAATTCATAGACATGAACATAGATGATACAAATTGATTTGGCGGTGAATTTGAATGGGTGGGCAAATGAGAAGGATTGAGGGCAAAGAGAAACGCGGCAGTCGTTGGCGTTGCCGACGTTTGCAACGGATTCCACGCTGCTCGCCTCCGCTGAGTCCACATCAAACTTCCTCAAATCTGCTCTCCTGTCCCAACAACCACCACAATCCTAACCCATCGCCACTGCTTCCTCTTTCCAGCTTCGATCAAATACATAGCACTGATATGACTGGGACTATGCGTCGGCCAAGGGCAGGTTGACTGAGTGTCTTTGGAAACAGGCTCGCCAAACGTTTGTGATTCTTTCCAGCAGCTGGTCGAAAATTTACCTGTTTTTTTAGAAAGGTCGAAAGTGATGCGGATTTATCAAATTATATTGCATAACTGTTTTATGAGCTATTATCGAACATATTTTGAGTGAAATAAGCTGCACAACTTGTAAAGTAAATAAGAGCTCGTAGTAGATTATATCTGGTACTATGGGCAAGCCTAAATTAAACTTTTTCTCCCAAAATTCGGTTAGATTCTATAAAATACACGTCATGAATCAATGAATGAACTGCGTCATTTATCACTATAACTTGCGAATAAGTTTGTTTGCGGTAAATAATTCAATTTCATGCTTTTTTTATTGTTCGCTCTTTTGCAATGCTCAAGACATTGCCTTAATTTGAGAAAGAGTTTTGCTTCGTTGCATTTCTGCTATGGTTGGTGTAATGTAAATTGCAAAATCGATTGCACGATATCTCATACACGCTTAAAAATGATAAATGAAGTTTTTGTCAATGCAATCCTCATGGAATCCTCATGGCTAAATATTGGTCGATCGCAGTGAGCCTTTCGTTAGACAAAATGATCGATTCAATCAAGGGAAACTGGGTTGAAAGCTAAAGGAAAGCTGAATGCTAATGTGGGCTCGATAGGTGGGAGTGGGAGAATGGGGACTGGATAGCTGGGAGTGGGAGAAAGAAGGTAGAAAGCGGGTGTGCTAGAGGAGTGCTTGAGGGGAAGCGGGGCCCCAGCCGGGTTGGCCGGAGCAGGGGATGCGGAGGTGCGGCTGGTGGGTGAAGGAGAAGAGAAGGTGGAACTCTAGCTGTCGTCGCAAGTTGCCCCAGTTGGACGTCGCTTCGGCCTTGATGAGGACGAGCTGGGGACGCTGGCGGAAAAGGGTGGCCAGGTATTCGTTGAGGAGCTCCACGCGCCGCTCGTGGCTTGGCAAGAACTCCGCGGTGACTAAGAATATGGTGACGTCGAATCGGAGGCGTCGCTGCTGCTCCTGGCAGACAGCCAGGAAGGGCTCCAGGATGCTGACCAAGGCGGTGCCCCAGTGAAGGATCTTGAGCTGAGGATTGGCGTGGAGGATGTGGCGGAGGAGAGTGGGCCCCAGGCAACTCCCGTCCACGTACAGCTGGCGAAGGTTCGGCGCCACATCTCCCAGCTGCTTCACCAGGCCCCCGCCGATCCCATCGTCGTCATTGTCAAGGCCAATGTAGCAGCGGCGGAGGAAGGGCATCGCCACGGGGGGCTGGAGGAGGTTGAGGGAGCCCTTCGTCCAGATCACGTTGCCGCGAAGCTTGAGGACGTGGAGGCGGGGTGCCAGGTGGCGGAGGCCCGGGATGTCGTCCAGCATGTAGGCCTTGTTCATGCTCCGGATGCAGCAGAGGCGGATGCTGGGATGGGCGAGGAGGAAGGGCGGAAGTAGGAGGAGGTCCTGAAGGCAGATGTTGCCCTCCTCTGATGGTAGGTCCAGGGTAAGGGTGTAGAGGTCGTCCAGGTTCCACTGCTGGCAGATGACGCTGAGAAGGCCGGCGATGACGAGCTGGCGCTGGCTGCGAGCCTCCGGGAGGATCATCGGTTTCGGCTCCTCCGTCTTCATTTGGGAGCGATGACCATTGAGGCTGGGTCGGGAGCTGAGACGAATGAGGGCGGTGTCCTGGCGCAGAGTGAGGTGGAGGGAGCGGATCTTGGCGTGGCGGCCGACGGCGGCGGCGGTGAGGCTGGAGGTGCGTCGGATGTTGGGCCAGTCCTGGAGCTTAGTGCAGGCCATGAGCTTGGCCTCCAGCGCCGGTGCCTGTCCCAGCAGCACTTCCAGCCGACTCTGCCCGGCTGCGCTTTTTGGCGGCACCTGGAATGTACACTTCCGTTGGGGGGGGGGGGGATTTATGCGTACCCACTTTTTAATTAATTATAGTTTAAGATCTACTAAATATTTTTAATGAATATGCATCAGAATATGCATCCAATTGTTACCAGCGTTGTACTGCATTTTTGTACCAAATGAATTGAATCTCATGGATGGTCATTTTCCTAAGGTGTCTCGAGCATACGAAGTTGAAAAAGAAAAGAGGTCAACCTTGGTTTGCTGCACTTGTGATGAGGCATTGCCCATTTTTCCTTTCTTCCCGCGCTTTTTCTGCTTGTTCATTTGTTTGCTAGCTAAAATAGGTTTCAAAATGGCGAAAAAACGTCAAGGGAACGCCTAATAGAGGTTTGGGAAATAGAAAAACTCTGGCTTAAAAACATGCACTAAAGGGCTAGCGCTAAAACTAATTGAGGCGTAGAAAACTACGCAGAAAAAAGATTTGCGCGATCTCAGTACCAACATACGAACAGGAAAGGCGAAGGACAAACGGCTGTGAGGAATGTCAACAAAAACCAAGTGACGGTTGTTTTCAGTATTTTTCCAAAACATTTTAGGCCTGGAACTAAAGAGTTGGGAGAAGGTGGCAAGAAGCACGTTAAATAAAGAACCATGCTCTAGCAAAGCTTAGGAAAAATAGAAACTGACCCTGACTACCGCCGTGAAGCAAAAATACTGCTTCACGGTCCGGGTAGGGCAGACACAGCCTGGGGTATCGCCAGATGCTGCCAGGAGGAGCATGGGATGGGACCCAGTCTCATGCCAGGAGGCCCGCTGGGCTTTGACCATGGACTATGATTGCCAGCTTTGGTAGAGAAAGATAAAGAGACTGGCATCATCCTCCATGCTTTGACCATTATCTCTTTCATCTATCTCGTTGAGCAGTATATGCAAAAGTCATGCAATCCGTTACTGGCAAAATGAGGACGAGAAACAGGGTGGTGGTGGCAGCGTTGACTATTGTGACTTGCGGCGCTGACGGGCTTGCGGGGGGAATGAAAAATGCGCAATAAAGAGGGCAGGCTGGTACAAGAGGGCCTAGGATTGCCGTAGAGGGTAGGTTTGAAAGGCAGTTAGTTATCTTTCTTTTTTTGAATGATCTCAGCTTTAATGCTGGAAAATGGTAACGCCTAACGGCAGTTACAAAACTGGGAAAGAATTGCGGCAGGTGATAGAATCGCAAATCATCAACTGCAGGACAGATCAAACGATTCTGATTCTGATCTTCTCATTTCACCCATTGCAAGCTGCAGTGAAAGGGGGATTTGGGGATTTGGCAAGAAAAGTGATGTTGAGGGAGGAGGGAAGAAAGATTACGCACTGGTAATCGTGTAGCATATTAGACTAAACGTTTTGATGGTGCAGAGCTGCTGCTGGTTTGAAAAGCCTTCCATGCTACACGAATCCTTTTAGAAGCGGGTGGTTACATCCATTTTCTTATCCCAAACATCTGAGAGGTCAAAAATGAGAGTGCAATGAAATTAAATACAAGAATGATATAGGGAAACTATCGGGTACCATCGGAAGGCCAAAAGTGGGTCTCTTTTCTCTCAAAGTTAAAAATGCGCTGGCGGTCGCTTTCGTCCTTCTCACCACCAGCCCAATGATAGTAATATTCCAATCTTCAACGAGTCTCAACAGGCGGCATTGCTGCCAAAGCCCCCGTACAGCGTCTGAATTCATTTACTCTTTCCCAGCTTTCTCTGCAGTCTTTCAATAAGAGTTACCGCTAAAGAAACAGTACTACACTACTGTTTTCAAAATGTTCAGATATATTATACTGTCTTGTCTGGGTTATTTCTTAGGTTTTTTACATCTAACTTAATTTTTACTTAATTGACTTCTAATTCTTCAATCTTTGGAACATATTGTGTCGAAAATTTGATCTGATTTAGAATGGCAGATTTAACTTTCTAATTCTCCAATCTTTGGAACATATTGTGTCGAACATTTGATCTGATTTAGAATGGCAGATTTAGTCAGCAGAAAGTATGTTTGTTTCTTCCAACGTAAACACATTACCTAATTGAGGAAAAAACTTATTTTAAGCTTATCCAAGCGATTCGGAGTTTGTGCCAAGCATTGGAGATATTCAAAACTCTAAACACAGCTGCACTGCACCCTGTGACGCTCAGTTCCTGCTGCAGATAAAGTGGAGTTTTTCTAAACTTCCGAAAGAGGACTGGTAAAGAGAAAGGATGGTAATTGAGCAAGTACACTCTGGGCAATGCCTGGTTCGAGGCGACAGGAAAGACGGAGCTGTTCAGTCGCCTGGTTTGGACAGAGCCGCTGCCCTCGTTCATCGCCCATTTCTGGCGTGCTCTCGCCAGCCATACTGAGCATTTCTGGGCTGCCTTCCCCCAGCTTTGCCGGTTTCAACTTCTAGTTTTACACTATTGTTCTATCTAACTTCTATTGTTCTCTAAATCACTATCAGCAAGAGTTTGTGGCAGTGGGGATGGCAATGAATGAGTTGAGGGCCCAGAGCGAATACAGAGCCTGTGTCCCGACGCACTGCAGCAAGGAGGATGCGGATCACTCCCAGTTGCATGAGAACCTCATTCTGCAAATCCTGGGACTTGCATGCACTGAGTGGAATGACGGTATGCTTTTTCATCGCCTTCACGGCAACTTCAATGTATTTTCGGGCTATTCATGTAAATTTGTTGTTTTTGCATCATTTAGTTTTGCACCGCCTTTATCAAAGCAGAATGAAGGGATGCTTTGCAGTGTTGACGAAAGAAGGCCTGTGCATCATGAAAAGCATAGCCTCGGAGCAAGGTCAAGCTTGCCAAGACCAGTGCAAGTACACGTCCTTCAAGCTCAACGGTACACTAGGTCCACAATTTTTATGCTCTGAACCCCCATCACCTGCACAGATTACACATTTCGCCATATGGCCGGCACTGGATGGCTCTACTGGGCTCGTCGCGGGCGCAGCATCTTGGACGGCATCTGCTCGTTAGCCTTATACATCGCTTTACTCCTCCATTAGGTCGCCAGGAATGAGGGCAACTGTATCCAAATAAGGCAGACTCACTGACAGCTCATTTCCAATCCCTGCACAATGTCGGCAATTTCTCGATCCTTGGTTTCCGGCAGATTGCGCCAGAGGTAGGCGAGTAGGAGGAGGCCGGGAAGGAGGAAGAGTGGAACGAAGGCCCAAGCTCCCGCTGCTTCGAACAGGGGCAGGCTGAGGAAGGTCAGGCTTAGGTTCAGCCCATTGAGCAGGAACAGTCCGCTCCCTTCAATCCTTCCTCGAAGTCTAGTCGGTGAGTGTTCAATGGAAACCTTGTGCTGCGCTGCGAGCATGCTGGGGCAGGAGCTCGGCGATGATGAACCATGGCAGTGGGCCGGGGCCAATGCTGAAGCCGAGGACGTAGACTCCTATGGCCACCAGACAAGCCCAGCCTAGGCCCGCACTGAAGATCTCATCATCATCTCTTTCCTTCAGTCCATCGGCAACAAAACTGGTCTTGATTAATTTTCGCGATGATTTTTAAAAAACTTAAAAGTCAGTTAGTTGATTAAAGTTGACTAAAATCATCGCGAGAATAAGCCATGGTCAGCTTGGAACCTCAACCTATGGCTGTAGCTGTAGATGACGGCCAGAGCAATGTAGATGCAGAGGGCTGCAGCTAGAAGGAGACAGGAGCCGATGAGAATCGTTCGCCGTGGCAGTTTGTCCACAATGAACAGGCTTAGGCCGGTCCCCGCCGTATCCACCAGGGCCAAAGCCACGTTGCCCAGTTGAGCCTGGGATATTAGCTCTTTATCCTTTCATCTGCCTCGCTCCATTCATCTCCCCCACTCCTTCCAAGCACCTGGATTTCACTGAGTCCCACTTGCTGGAAGAAGTAGGTAGCGTAGGCGAAGATGGCATAGATGCCCGTTGTGCCCTGCACTGCCAGCGCTGCTGCCCCTACCAGAAAGCCTTTACGCAGTCCGGGCTTCTAAAATTGCATGATTTGGAGGGCTGCAATATTTTCTACTGACCTTTAAAATGGCAGCGATTCCGGGCAAAGCATCAGCTTCCTCGGCTATCTCAGCCTCCATTTCCGCAGCGAATTGAGCAAAGTCTGCAGTAGGGCCTTGGTAGAACAGCAGAGATCTTTTCGCCTTCAAATTAGCAGACTATCAAATTTTCAGTGTCGTTGAGAAAGGAAAGGCGAGTTTTTGCCTCTTCCAGTCTGCCCTTAGATGCGTAGACGTGTTTCGGCGTTTCCGGTAGAAACAGTAGACAGGCAAGGGCCAAGGCTAGATCCACGAAAGCCCCAATGCCGGCTAGCAGAACCAGGTTCCCGCCCAGCGCCTCCGACATGCCCAGGATATTGCCTCAATCCCTTCCATTTCCCACTTCCAACAAAGGATAGCCAGGGGTCTCCAACCTACAAGGAAGGGACCGCAGTAGGCGAGCTCAAGCATGGTGGAGGCGCTGCCCCTGAGCCGTGTGGGCGCCGTCTCCTGCAGGAAGAGCGTCAGAGCCCCGCTTAGGTTTCCGAACGCCAGCCCCGTCAGAAATCGTCCTCCAATCAAAATTTCTTCTAAATTTCTCTGGGTCTTTGAACAAGGAGGCACCGCAGAGGATGAGTTCGAGCAGGCCGAAGGTGATGGAGAGCATGGAGAGGCAGTTGCCGACGGCGGAGACCACGGCAGCCAGACACAGCGTCCCCACACGGCCCAGTCTTTCCGCTGCCTTTAGGATTGGATTGGAGGCGTAGGAGGTTGTAAAGAGGGAGAGGCGGATTGTAAGCCGCATTAGCTCAGGGGTTAGAGCGCCTGTCTAGTAAACAGGAGGTCGGTAGTTCAAATCTGCCATGTGGCTAACGTTTTGTAATTATTTATATTTTTTAGCTTGATTTTTATTTGAAATTTTGAATAGTAAAGATTTGATAATTATAATCGATATGCAGATCGTGAGCCGCATTAGCTCAGGGGTTAGAGCGCCTGTCTAGTAAACAGGAGGTCGGTAGTTCAAATCTGCCATGTGGCTTCATATTTTGAAATTTTAAAGATTGGGTCTCGCGGTTTTTTGATTATTTCCTTTTATTTCACTAATTTTTAAGAGAGCTTTATGGAGAGGTTCAAAAGTTGGTTGTTCAAACATTTTTACCCCCATTTTTATCTTTATTTTTCGAAAACACAAGTTTTAAGACTTTTGGTGGCTTATGAGCATGCTCAAAATTCGTTTTTTGCGAATTTTTGTATTTGGAAAATGACCATTACCCACCCATAACTTCTTTCTTCTTTACCGACTCTGAATATTTTACAAACATTCGACCGCCTCAACGAGGAGAATATTTCGTTTTTATCATCTCTCTATTGTCAAGTCCTGCTGATTTATATGCAAAAAACTGGTCCGCCCTGTTTTCAAAAATTCGAATTTCTGTTTTGCAATTTCAATTTAAAAATTTTCTTCCCCAAAAACGGCACTTTTAAAATTAGGTCTTTTTTCCGCTTTATTAAACCAAAGGAAATAATGGCCAATTTTTTGGTTTCGGATCCGTTTCTAGGTTTCTAGAGCCATGGATTGGTAGGTATAAGTTTAAAAACCTACAATTTCAGAAAAGAATATTCCCGTATTTCAAAAATACAATTTTACTTTGAAATTGTAAAAAATCGTATTTTTAAAAGCTGTGCGGACAATTCATCAGAATCAGGTATGGAGAAAGAGTTATGAGCGGTTAACGTTTTGGTCATTTTTCAATCTTCGAAAATTCGCCAAAAATCAAATTTTGAGTCTTGCACGCTCATAACCTAAAAAAGTCTTAAAATTGTGTCTAGTTTCGAATAAAATATAAAAAAGGGGGTTAAAATTTTTGGGCAACCTCCTTACATTCAACCTTCCCAGTAAACCTTTCTTAAACTGATTTCTGTTAAATCATCTATGAAGAACGAGTTCGCAAATAAAGTATAACCATTTATAATCTTCTTGTTGCACGGTTCAATTAAGATTTAAAATTTAACTGACAGTATCAAGTTATTTAAGATTTAAAATTAAACTAACAGCATCAAGTTTTAAGCATCAAATACTTTAATTTTAATTGAAAATTAATTTGACCAAATTGCTATAAGGTCAAAATTTTTAAGATTTTAACGTACAAAGTATTTTCTGGAAAAGAAAAATGTATTAGCCATTTGTGAAATTAAAAAAATAATAATTTAAAACCGCAAAAGAAGAGCCACATGGCAGATTTGAACTACCGACCTCCTGTTTACTAGACAGGCGCTCTAACCCCTGAGCTAATGCGGCTCATATCCTTCCCCCCGCGAATAGCTCCCAAGAGTTTATTTCATTCCACTACACATCTACTCTTAACTATTAGACCAGCTGGTCTATCGAAAAGCTTCCAGCCCTCGCCTGGCAGCAGAGGCAATGCTAGATTGATTACCGAGGGCAGCAGTAGAGTCCCCATGAGCACGCCCACAAAGAATACATTGATTATACCGCTCCATACCCAGCCCAGATCTTGCTGAAAACGGAAAATTTTTCTAAAATATGCAGCAGCGTCTACTAATATTCCAACTAACCTGGTTGAGCCCTTGAGAAGCATACTCAGTTTGCCATGTGGCGTTGACGAAGGCTTGGAGTTGACGCTGTGCGGGGTTAACGAAGGAAAGGGCATAACCGCCGCTGAACATTGAGCCAAGTGAAACAGCATAACAAAGAGCTAGATACTGATAGCCGTGCTCCATCGATTTAGGCTATGATTTTCGAACGCTGTAAAAGTTCGAAGGCGCCAAATAGCGTCAATAGGAGTCTTGCTTGCACACTGCTTAACGATGCCCGAGTAAACAGTGGGCCTCAATTGCGATAATGTGCGCAAAACTTTTTATCGCTTTTTTCAAAAACAATAATCACAGCTTCATTCTTTCAAATGCATAAGTTCAGAGACAATGTCGGCAATTTCTCTGCCTTTCGTCTCGGGCAGGTGACGATAAAGGTAGTAGGAGAGAAAGAGGGTAGGAGCAATATAGAGAGGTAGGAATGCATAGGCACCGAGGGCATTGTACAGCGGCAGGGTGACGAAGGTGAGCAGAAGAGCCGTGGCATTGCCGATGCACAGACTGGCCCCTGAAGAGAAATTGAGCTGTGAAGCTAAAGTATGGACTGCGCTGTTGGCCTTGAGCTGCGCTGCGAGCGTGCTGAGGCAGAAGCTCGGCGACGATGAACCAGGGCAGGGGGCCGGGTCCCAGACTGAACACCAGCACCCACACAAATATCACGCAAAGACAGGCCAGGCCAATGCCTTTGCTGCAAATCTTTCTAATCCATTGTCTCACACTCTGCTTTCCTAGACTAAGAGGATATCGCTGGACTAGGAGGATATTTTTCAGTTTGGCAGTTTGGCCCAACCTGGGATTGAAGTTATGCAACTGGGCCAGGGCAATGAATGCGGCCAGTAGGAGAGTATCCAGGGCGAGTGTTGAAAGCAGCAGTTTCCGTCTGCCCAATCGCTCCACCAACAGCACCGCAACTCCGCTGGATATCAAATTCACCACACCAATCATCACCGAGCCTATTTGTGCCTGCAATCCTTAATCAGCTTGGAAAACGAAAGCCAATTACCCTCCGTTATCAAGTAGAATGGCTTTCGGCGCAAAGCTGAGCAGAAGGGCCAACCTCGAAATCGGAGAGTCCAACGCCGTTGAAGAAGAAGGTGGCAAACATGAAGATGGCGTAGACGCCGGTCGTGTTCTGAGCAGCCAGTGCAGCGGCACCCAGAAGGAAAGCCTTCCGCAGGTGCGGCACCTCAAAGAGCCACCTACAGACAGTCCACCTCCTGCCTCACTCCAACTTTGAGAAGTTGCCTGAGACTGCTCTGCTGGCCCTTTTCCAGCGCCAGCTCCGCATCCATTGACGCGGCCCAGGCCGAGAAATCCGTCTTTGAGCCTTGGTAAAAGGCCAACGAAGTTTTGGCCTTTGCTTTCCTTTTTGGTCGGTCAATTTGCTGAGAAGACGAAATGCACCTTGTCCAAAGAGCCGGGGCGGTTGTAGAGGAATTTGGGTGTTTCTGAAAGAAAGCAGGCGCCAGTTGCCAGCGACAGGTCCACGAAGATGCCCACGGAAGACAGCCAGGCCAAGTGCTGGCCCAAAACTGCCTCCATCCCAAGAGTCAAACCTTGAATGAGAAATTAAGAAATAAAAGTAAAAAAAGGCAAAAGAGTAAGCCCAACGCGGGGCTCGAACCCGCAACCTTGAGATTAAGAGTCTCACGCTCTACCGATTGAGCTAGCCAGGCACTGCAGTGAGTGCCCCAGAGGTTCAAGTAAATCCAAACTGCCTTGAATTAGGTCATTTTGTAACATTACACCCGATCTCTCAACAATTTTTGACGGTTTGAAAGCAAGATTTTACTAGCAAATTGGCCCCACAATTAGCCACATTTGTCAAAAGCGGATTGCAGGACGACTATCGGGCCGAAATGCGAAATGAGAGGATAATAAGAGGTATCAATTGTGAACCTAGAAGGTTGGGAAGGATGTAGGCGAACTCGAGGAGGGAGGAGGCGAGGCCTCTGACGGCTGTCGGCGCTGTCTCCTGCAGGAACAGCGTCACTGCACCCGCCAACAGCCCCGCCGCACACCCCGTCACCAGCCGACCTCACAACCCCTTCCACGTTCCCCATCCACCCCTTCTTGGCCTGGGCACCGAATAGAAGCAGCGGGAGAAGTTTGCTGGGAATGGCGGTGCTGCTCAGGGCACTGCCCACAGCCGCCAGGCAGCCGCCCATTCGCAGCGCAGGCAGGCGACCCCAACGCTCGCTCACCTCAATTCACTTACCTTCTCTTGCTTCTGCTGGATTATGTCGGATGGAACCCATGAAACGGAACAATTGCCGGCAATCAGCCCGATGAAATAGATATTGACAATCATGGACCAGAGCCAGGCGTAGGTATTCTGCAAAAGAGTTTGTAGTGAGAGTTCTTTTGACAAGTGAGCAGAGGCTCTCGGACTTGATCCAGTCCATGCGAATGAAAGCGGAGGATGACAGAGGAGTTGAGGTAAAGGCGGAAGGGCGTTTCAGCAGTGTTTACGTAGGTGCTAATGTAGGCGCCATCAAACATGCCTCCTAAAGCCACAAAATAGCAGAGCAATAAGTAGACACAAAGTTGCATGTTCTTCCAGCCAAGTTTTATTTACCAGCTGCTGTGCACGTGTGCTCGTGGAGGCAGCTGAATTGCGATTGAGCGTTGTAGATAAGATTAGCTGGACAGCTCATGAAATAAATTTATTTCAACTCTATTATTTCTATGAGATAATCGACAAGTTTCTTCGGAAAGTTTCATTTACTTTTATGCAACCTGTGTGATATAAATAGTGAACACTAAAATAAAACCTATTTAGTTTTGATTGAACCATAAATTTTTTGTATTGCACTAGATTCGCAGCTCTTTTGCAGCGCTTCATTTTTCATCTCATATTCTTATATCGATATCTTGAGTTCATCGAAAAAAACTATCATATAATTTATTGATGGCGTAATAGCCTGGCTAGTTCAATCGGTAGAGCGTGAGACTCTTAATCTCAAGGTTGCGGGTTCGAGCCCCGCGTTGGGCTTATCTTTTGCCTTAGCATATTCGCTGCGCTAACTAATTCGTAAAGGTTGGTTAATATTTTTCCTGTTTTTGACCTTGCTGTTGACCTTATTGAATAAGTTTTGCTCAAAAGTATTGCTGCAAAAAGGAAGGCACTACTTGCTTTTTTAAAATTTTGAGAAATAACAAGAAAAGGTGTCAATTAAAAATTTAGTCAAACGAACACTTCAATGCATTTGCACCCATGATTTATTTGACTGTTGAGTCCTTCGAAAAACTGCTCATAGATCGAACCATTTGTAATATCTCTTAGGCACCTCTTAGCCAAATAAAACCTCTTAGGGATTTTAGCGATCCACGTCATAGCCTGGCTAGCTCAATCGGTAGAGCGTGAGACTCTTAATCTCAAGGTTGCGGGTTCGAGCCCCGCGTTGGGCTTACTTTTTGCTCAAATAGACGGCACTCGCATTAGACAATCAATGTGATTTCGCTCAAAGCTTTTTTGACTCAAGTCAATGGCAAATATTTCAAAATGCAAAAATATTTTTAAAGGCTATTTTGAGGACTGTTGGGTGTCTGCAGCGGTGCATGGCACCGATAGTAGAATCTACCTGCCCCGGACTCGCCTCTTTCAACTCACCCTTCAAGTCGGACCAAGCTCACCTCAAACGCCTCATCTCGGTTTTTTCTTTCCCACTACCTAGAACTCACACCCACACCTGCCTTTCTGTCAAGCGGGGGGAGTCGAATGTGGATATTCTGTTTTAATAGTTGCCCAGGTGCGTCCGCTAAACATTTGATTCTATATATATATTCCTCTAAACCATGTGTGGATGGCTCCATATTGCAAAATTTTGAAGCACAAACCTTATATCGTTTGCATCCGAGATAACTAGCATAAGTAAATGGACATTTCGTTTAAGTTTCAGTGTATTTTAGTGTTTATATGAGCCAGAACAAGTAAACATGCAAACATTCAAATAGAGCATTGGGAAACGGGATATGCGTGCCTGCTTAGCTCAGGGGTTAGAGCGTTGGTCTTGTAAACCAAAGGCCGGTGGTTCAAATCCGCCAGTGGGCTTAATTTTTCTCGATTTCAATTTCTTTTTTTCTTAATAAATTGTTTTAGGACGCTTTCAATGCGGCGAAAAAAGTGATGGACCATATGATATCCAAACTGGGCTCTTTTGTATTTTGGCCAGGATCTTGCGACGACCTTATCAACCAGCCAGACAAGATGGAACTCTGATTTTCCCCTTCAGTCATTGAGCCGTTAAAATGACAAAAATATTTTGGGCGATCTTTGCTTTATGATGGTAGTTGCTTTGTGGTTTTTCACTATCGCATCCTTGCATTATTCGGATGGGTTTCCAAACTATCACGGTATAGTGAAATAGCTTGTTCTTTCGAACGCATCTTTTACAAACAATGCTCAAATTTTAAAAAACTTTTGAGAATTAAGACGATTAAATGATAAAATAATTGGCAATTGGAGCAATGGCAAATATGGCATTGTCATAAATTACAGCAAATGCGCTGAAAGTTTTGAAATGTTTGATTTTTATTTCCATTTCGAGTTGTCCATACATTTGAGAAGAGTAGTAGAGGGTCATTTGAGTTTGGAAAAGAAGCGTTTCCTGCTTCGTTAGCAAGGGCGTGATGGATGGCTCTTGTTTTGCATTTTTTGAGCGCTCCCGGGCCTGTCTCCCACCCGCCTGCTCTCCTATCTCTTCTCCACTCCCCATCCTCTCCTTTCACCAAATGTTTTGGCAGAGATGAGCAAACCTGCCCCACTACTTCACGTCTGGGACTGTGGCAAAAACTGAGGCAAGACAATCAAAGGCCTTTATGAAAGCAGTGGTTGGAGGAATGGCAGCTCAGTGTCATCTGCAGTGGTGGTGAGACAGGGTCTCATTCATCCCCACCCAGCTCCCTCTCTGCTAGCAGCCAAGGCTGGAGTCGGAGTCTCTCTCCCTCCTCACTTCGTGCCCGGCCCCAGGGTTCGTCAATATGTTCAGCAAACAGCCAGTCGCCTCTCATCCGTGCAATTCCAGTCCTCCCCGGGCCAGACTCAGGATGCTTCCCCGCTGTTTGCCCTCCGCATTTCAATTAGGCTCACTTGCGCCACTTTTTCCAGCCAAAATCTCAGCCAATCATTTGCAGCCTCAGTTCTAGGCCCCCTCAAGTGCTAGTGTCAATGGCACTCCTCGAGGCAGAGCTGAAAAGGGCAACCTGTTTGCAGTGAGGTGAGTGCCAGGTTCTGTGACTGACGTGTGGGAGGCGTTTGCGGGGCGTGTTTTTGAAGGCCTCTTCATTGGCCCCTGGGGGTTGTTGGTTGGGCGTGGAGGGTTGGTGGTGGGAGTTGGAGGGCGAGGGGTGATTGTGACAGTTGGAGAGCGGCATCCTAGGGGCGGGCGGAGTATTTGCGCCCCTCAGCACCTACGCTAGCCGCCTTCTTGACAGGGAGCTGCCACCCTCCACCCTTCTTCCAACCCCAGGCAGCCTCTAGGTGCTAATAAGCTGCCACTCCTACTCCAGTCCCCCTCCATTACTACCGCAATCGCATCCAGCATCAATCTGTTTTCTTCTCCCAATTTTGTTCTCACAAAGGCGTCAAAAACCAAGCCCACAATCATCACTGGCGCTTTCAACTTCCCCCTCGCCTGCCAAAAGGATGCCTAAGAGGCTAGTCTAGTGAGGAAGTTTGCAGGAAAAGCTTTTCCCAGGCCGCAATCACGCCCCCCCTTTCCCGCCAGCACAGCTGGGGCTCCTTTCTGTTGCAAAATTCACACTGCCAGAAGTCGACTCACTTTAGGCGATTCCAAATGGGCGGCGCCCAGCTTAGGCTGCCTGGCCCGCCTAATGGCCTGGGAATCCCAGAGTCGCAAAAACTCCCGCATTCCACACTGCCTGTGGGAGCAAAGGCTCTCTTTCTCTTTCCCCGTATATGTCTCTCTGTGTTTGTGTGCCTCCTCTGCCATAAAGGGCGCAGTCTCATCCGCTTTGGGTCTAAAGTGGGCTCTTTTTTCTCCTGGAAAGAGGCAAAATATTGGCCGGGAGGATGCGCGGCAGCATAAACGTGGGGGCATAATGGGCGGCGGGGGAGGCCCACTTGTAGGACAGGAGAGAGAAAGCTCATTGTCCGATGGAGTAGGGAGCCAGCAGGAGGCCTTGTTCAAGGACCGCCCGTCAGAACACTGCCCCCCTCCTCCTGCTCTACCACCCCAACCCCTTTTTCTTCTAGCTCGCCCGCTCAAGAGCTTGCCCACTTATTTTTAGCAGCTCCGATCGGGGGCGGGGCCCCATTTAGCCCTCCCTCCTTTCTTTCTCGCCCCTTCTTACCTGCTTCCCAATATTAGGCCGGAAATGAGCCAACCTCTCCAGTTGAGATCCTAAGAAGGTCTGTCGGCTTTAAAGTTTTCGTTCGCCCTATGCCTGGGCTGTAAAATGGGCTCGGGGATGTTTGTGGGAGGGTTTGGGTGCGGAAGAAGTGAATGAGGGAGTGAGACATTTGTGCACACAGCTTGTCGTAGGCCAGAAGTCCCGCCACTCCTCAGCACTTCTTCTCGCCTTTTCGCCCTTTCTTCCCCTCCACTCCTCCTCCTCTCCACTTCCACGGCTGGTTCCCTGGGCAACCTTCCAATCCGCTTCCACTGCTGGCAACTTTCCCGCTGTCCAACTTTCAATCCCCTTCAACTCACCTGCAAACAAGCCACACAGCACCGGGGCCCTGAGAGTGGATCGGGGCTCTCTTTTCACAGCTGTCAGACTCTGACGATTGGCTGCTGGTTGGTATGGCCGGGCCCCCTCTTTAGTGGTATGCAAAGAGTTGCACAGCCTTCCTTCTTATGCTGTCTCGGGGGTGGAGGGATTTGTGTGAGCTCATTGTGGACGGAGTGACCCTTGACTCTGTCCGCAGCCCCCTCCACTCCATACGCCACAGGGCTCCTTTTCAATCGCCCTCGTGTAGACAGACCCCAATCCCTTCGCTTTATACCACTCACACCCAGCCCCATCAGCCCAGCACAACTCAGGCCATCTGCACCTGGGATTAGTCGCGGATGGCATTGGCACGGTTTTCAGGCCACCAGGGCTCCCCGGCAGTGTCTATTTAGTCCAACATGAACTCTTTTGCGGCCTTTGCCGAGTTGCATTTGCAGTAAGGCAAATGTGAGGAGGGGGGAAGCTTTGAGAGGTGTGACCTAAATAGGTTGGCCAATCCTCGGTGCAGCCTCAAGAATCCAATTACCACCAACGCCTCTGGACACTCCCACTTCTTTGTACTCCGCCATTCTTGTACGAAAGGGCTCTGGCCGGTGTAATCGAGAAGCTGCTCAAACCTTGGACTGGCGCAAATGAGGTTGCGGCGTCTTTTTTTTGCAGCGGCGTCAGCAATCAAATCCGATTTCCTGTGCCACATGATTGGCTTCCCTCTGAGAGCTTCCTTTGTCCCCGCCTTGTTTGTACAGGCCCCTAGGCAGACCTGTCGTCACTTGTCAAAGCCTCTTCCCATTCTTCTGCAGTAATTCAATAGGCTTTTCTGATTGCCTAGTTTGCCGTCGTTCACTTTTTGCCCATCCATTCCACTGACGGGTTTACCGACAAAAATTGAAGAATTAGATTTGTGCGAAACTTGTCAGGTAATTTGTTTGCAAGTTTTTACAGGTTCAATATGGGTCATCTTATAGGTGAGTGGAATGAAGCCGTGTCAGATGGGACTGATATGGGAGGCTGGAAATGAGCCTTGGCTTGGTGGGCCCTTAAGAGGGGAAAGACTCTCCCAAGCAGACAGGCGTGAGATGAGTTTGATGGGAGGGGGGCGGGCGGGTATTGACGAGAGGCTGAGTGGAGTGGCGGGCGAATCGGCGCTCTCCACTCCAGCTGTATCCTCTGCTTTCCCCTTCTTCTAGCGCGATCGAAAGAGAGGCGGAAAAAGAGGAGAGTGATCGAAAGGTGGCAGGATGGGCGACTGCGAAGCGGTTACGCTGGCCGGCCTTCAGCCCAGGTGCCAGAACCCCAACCTGGAGCCTGTCCAGTGCGAGAAGCTCAGCCAATGCTTCAGCCAGTTCATGTGCTCTGGTTACGCCTATTCTTTTCTTCTGCTTGCTTTCCATTTTCTCAAGCCAACACTGACACTGACTTGCAAGAGATATGGGAGAAAATTTTGATTTGAATAATTTTGGTCGAGGCATTGAGAGGAGAGGAAGGGATGCGTGAGTGATTATACGTGGTGGAACCGTGTCGTACCTAGGTGAACAATGAAGTGAACAGGGGAGGGGGTTGTTCGCTGGTCTGGCTCCACTAGCGGCCTAGTGACGCTGTAGTTGTGTGTGTGGGCGCTTCACTGAGTCATCCCACAATCGGACCATGCCCCTTTTCCAATTTTAGGCCTACATTGGCGTGTCTTTTCATCTACTTAATATTGCTATTTTATCTCCGCTTTTAAAAAAGGGGCAATTGTGGCTTAAAGCTGAACATTTGGTAATAATTCTACGATCAGGATGAATGATGAGTGGAAGGTGAGTATGATGCATAGCGCAGATTTGGAGGGGGTGATGGGGCATGCACATGGTAGAGAGAGGATGGTGTGGGGGGCTTAGCTGAGGAATGGAAGTGGAATGGAAGGGGCAGGTGGATAGGTGGAAAGTGTGCTGTAGGTGCGTATGCTCGTGTGTTTGCAGCCCGTGTATCACCTGCTTTAGCCCCTATTCCCACCAGCTGGTCTCGCCTACGCATATTTTCTCTCCATGATTTATTCATTTACATTAAGGTTTTCGGGACTTCTTTTTAAAAAAACTATTGGTTTGTTAAAAGGAGTAGAAGGGGTAGAACTGAAATTTTAATTTTTCTGGCCATGTTTTTTCTGGGCGTCTTTTTTTGGAAAAACAATCTATATATTAAGAGGCGTTTTTTGATAGGAGCACGAATCGGAGACCCATGGTTTTTTGACCCCCCTTTTTTACGATGGGAATCAAAAGATATATAAGTAAGAAGTAAAATTCATAAATATACTTGGTGTCGAAACTCAATATTCAGGTCAGTACAGCTCTGCACACTTAGACGTTGCAAAATGTGAGTTTTTGGTGATTTTTCTCATGAAACTGAAATTTCAGACTCATTTCCTTACCAAAAGTACTCAAATTGGGTATGAATCTATTCGTCTACATTAGCTGGACACAGGTGTGCCAAAAGCTTTTTGACTTTCAACCAAAAATTACAGATTTCGTCGGAAAACCTTATTAATGTCATAAAATGAAAGTTTTATGTTTCATGAAAACAGGAGATTTTCTCAAAACTTTTGGTCTAAAATCTGAAAATGGACATCGTCATCGTATTTCCCATGAAATTTTGGCCCAGAAACTGCATTTAGAAAGAAGATTTGAAAGATTTGCATCGAAGAAAGATTTGCATCGAAAAGAGGGCCTGGGCGCTGACGGTCTCTTTGCTCCCTCGCGCCAGGCCAATAGCTCAAACATGACGAGAACCAAAAATATGCCCCATGTTATAACATAGGGCAATTTGGCTATTGTAAAATTTTTATGCTAAAAAACTTCCTGCTCTTTAGCTAAACAGTATTTCTCAATTTCCTTTTGTGAGCTAGTCACTCTAAGCCTTAGGCAGGTATTTAGCAAAAAAAATTGCTGGGTTTTAGTTTATGTACATGAAAAATTATCCAAAGTGTGCGGACAGGTCAAGAATTGGCCCTATGCTATAACATGGGGCAAAAGTGACCAAAAATATTTTGGTCTTGAATTTTGATTTCAATGGCCTAAATCAATGCTCTGGCCTTAAATACACCTAAAAATATCATCTTTATGCCCATTATCATTTTATTTTGAAATCGGATCACTTGGAAATGTTCCTCATTTCAGACCAATTTTAACAAAAAATATTGAAGCATTTAA
Organism: Ptycholaimellus sp. GST1_10; assembly: GCA_030248095.1. Lineage (NCBI taxonomy): Eukaryota > Metazoa > Nematoda > Chromadorea > Chromadorida > Chromadoridae > Ptycholaimellus > Ptycholaimellus sp. GST1_10. The sequence continues at coordinate 9,030 of JASANA010010935.1, read as the reverse complement.
TTTCAAAATATACTGAAATTGAGTTAAAAATTGATATTTTTAGGTGTATATAAGGCCAGAGCATCGATTTAGGCCATTGAAGTCAAAATTCAAGACCAAAATATTTTTGGTCACTTTTGCCCCATGTTATAGCATAGGGCCAATTCTTGACCTGTCCGCACACTTTGGATAATTTTTCATGTACATAAACTAAAACCCAGCAATTTTTTTTGCTAAATACCTGCCCAAGGCTTAGAGTGACTAGCTCACAAAAGGAAATTGAGAAATACTGTTTAGCTAAAGAGCAGGAAGTTTTTTAGCATAAAAATTTTACAATAGCCAAATTGCCCTATGTTATAACATGGGGCATATTTTTGGTTCTCGTCATGTTTGAGCTATTATCTCTGTTGGCTCATACCTAAATGGCATATCTAAATGCAGTTTCTGGGCCAAAATTTCATGGGAAATACGATGACGATGTCCATTTTCAGATTTTAGACCAAAAGTTTTGAGAAAATCTCCTGTTTTCATGAAACATAAAACTTTCATTTTATGACATTAATAAGGTTTTCCGACGAAATCTGTAATTTTTGGGTTGAAAGTCAAAAAGCTTTTAGCACACCTGTGTCCAGCTAATGTAGACGAATAGATCCATACCCAATTTGAGTACTTTTGGTAAGGAAATGAGTCTGAAATTTCAGTTTCATGAGAAAAATCACCAAAAACTCACATTTTACAACGTCTAAGTGTGCAGAGCTGTACTGACCTGAATATTGAGTTTCGACACCAAGTATATTTATGAATTTTACTTCTTACTTATATATCTTTTGATTCCCATCATAAAAAAGGGGGGTCAAAAAACCATGGGTCTCGGCCTTCGGGTCATTCGTGCTCTTCTCACAAAACGCGTCTTAATGATATAGACTATAATTTTGTCAAAATTGAGGTCAATGGTTCCTTAGCCTATTTTAAATTATGTATCAGCGTTTTATGGCAATAAAATACCCGTTAATAATAAACGTTTATCTTCATGGCATAAGGATGCATTTTATAAGGCATTAAATGGCACTATCTCATGCGTCATTTCTTAAGCCACAATCGTATCAAAATTACAGCTTCAAAACGTTTTGTTAGCGTGAGAAAGAACACCTCAGATTTAAGTAAAAACTTTCCAAGTAGTCCCCTTGTTAAAGTGAATTCATTCTAAAATGCTCCTGTATTCATTTCTCAACTCGATCTAGTTCTCAAGTTATAATTGTCAGATTTAGGCGTTTGAATAAGTCCCATTTAGAAACTGTGCTGAAATGTAATGCAGTGTTTGTGCCGGCGCCGAAGGACTTCCGGCCAGTGACTTGTGCGGCTAGAGGACAGACGTACTTCTGCCAGTGCTTCAACGCCCAAGTACTCGCCGTACAACGACCCACCACCGCCAGCCCCGCCCTCCAATCCCCCTTCTCCACTCCCACCACACACCCTCTCTCCATCCTCAACACTTCACAAACTGGTCCTCCTTTCATTTACAACTTTTCATTATTCTTGAACGTAAATGAAATGCATATAAACATCACGATTAACCAAGCTTTATTCCCAACTTAGTTCCACTTTTCTACGGTGCCTGACCCTCGCTTTGCTAGCTTCAAGGCCCCTCTCCGATTCGCAAGTCCAGAGAGTCTTTTAGGCTAAGAGGGCAGAGAAAGGCGATCTTTGCTCTTCTGAGCCCAGCTTGCTTTTGGCGCATCTCCCGCTCCCCCATTCTTCATCCACCCCTCCGCACACAGCGACACAGACACTCTCTCTGTCCACTTAGGCATCGATCCAGCCAGGTAACCTGGAAACAGCTTCCCTCCATTTGCCCAGTACGTATCCACTCATATCCCGCCCTCTACAGCCTTTCCAACTTTTTTCTCCGCTCTTCAAATCAGACAGCGTCCATTTTTGCTCGCCCACCCAAAAAGGCAGAGTCGGAGAGGCTTGGGGAGGGAGGGATGAGGGGCGGGAATGCGGCGCTCACGAAAATCCTCTGGCGGGCGAGACTCGGCAATGTGCTGGCGGAGAACAAACAAGCCCGGAATCCCCTCCCTTCCCCAGGCCCCGCTCTCCCCGCACATTCTGCCTCCAGCCCTGGCTGCTGGGGGAGCAGGCGGATGCATAATTCCCGAAGAGCTCATTTCCACCACCACCGCCTCCCTTTCTTCGCTACCCCTCAGCCCATTCTGCCTCTGCCCGGGAACTGCTCTAGTTCTTGAGAGGCGAACTTTCTTTTTCTTCCTTTACCCGAGTTCTTGCCTCAAATTCTCGATTCGGAGGCCAAGCATTTGGCCAACATTTGAGCCAGGCATGGAATAGGTTGAGCTGGGCTGCGAAGGGTATGGAAGCGGATAGAGAGGAGAGTGGGGAAGCTGTGGTTGGATTGACGGGAAGCTTGGGGCTGTCTAGATACGTGGGCGGGGAACTGGAAGTCCCTCCTTGTCCCACTCCAGACCTCGCCTCCTTCAGCAGAGACTTTGCGCCTTTTCACATACTCTTCTTCCCCCTGCAAGACTCCCAGCCCTTCCTGCTTCCACTCTATTTCACCTGTCTAATCTATTACTCCCGGAGAGCCAATGGAAACAAGCTTTAAAAACCCTTTCAGGAAATGTTTGACAGCTAGCTCCCATCTTTTTCCTTTCCCAGAAAGCAGGGGGATTCTTCGCTCTGAATGAGGCAGGCAGATGTTGGCCTGAGCAGACTGATGCAATCAGAAGTTGGCGTTCAAATTAGCCCCCAACTCACTTCGCCCTTAACCTCCTCCAGACTCCCAAAAACTCATTTCCCAGCAGCTTGAGTTGGCTACGAGTGGATTGCAGCAGAGGCGCCGGGAGGCGGCGGTGATGCCTGGAGCAGCTCCTCGGGCATTGACCAGTGGATCTTGGACACCTTGAACGCCAAATCCGCTCCCAACATGGCCACCACCACCACCACTCTGCCCACCTCCTCCGATCCTCTGCCTCCTGGCGAGCCCCTCTCAGGTTACACTCATCTGCATTGTCTTTCTTGCTGTGAGGCATGGAGTGGCTGCCCCACCCAGCGCTTTGACGCAAATGCTCAGGTATTGTGTCTAAGGCGAGGATTGTGCGGAGTTTAGCGGAAGGTGAATATTGTTTGGATTATGAAGATGGAGCAGTTGAAGAGAATGTTAGCGGTGATAAAGAACTGCTGGCTGTTGCTAGGCGGAGAGGTGGCGGGCATAGTAATCGGCATCCTCCTTGGCCTCATCCTACTCGCCCTCCTCGCCTACTTCCTTGTACGCAAAATCCGCGAGCGTCGTAAGACACAAGGTGGTCAATTTTTATTTCCTTTGCCATTGATCCAAGTGAGACCAAAACATTTAATTTTTTAACTGATTTTGCAGGTGTTTATTTTCCAAAAGCGGAAGAGGAGAAGAATTCGGGAAAGGACCTGCCTTATCTTCCGCCTCCCGCTATTGAAGGGCTTATATGATGGATGTCCTCCCTCGTCAATGAAGCCCTCAGCGAAGCCTATTTTCCCACTGATACTTTCCAGATTTTGCTTCAAGGGAACGGTCTACTTTTACTTCAGTATGGCTGTATGGCTGACTGCTGAAAATATTTGGTGTCGTTTTTCTAGTCAGCTCAATGTGAATAATCAGACTTGGCTTATCGTGGAAATTTCGTTCGGTACAAATGCTTCTTATTGCGCGCTCTTTTGTGATCAAGGCTGGGTGCTTCCAAACGCTACACACCCTTTTTCTCAATTATTTTGCGTTATTTTATGCTATTCAGTTAAAAAGCGTTCAAGTTAACAGCAAACAACATGAACAGAATATTAAAGTTTAAGTTATTCTCTGAAGGATACTCGAAAACAGCCTTTTGCTAAACTACCCTAAAAACATGACAAGAAAAAGAATGTTAGCCTTTGTACTGTTGATTACATTCAATGTTTGTTTTTACAATCTTTCGAGAGAAGAATTATTGGACAGGAAATGATCTTTTTAAGCTGGTGGTAAGAACAGTGTCAGTGGCCATTCAACTAGAAGAAGTGATTATCGTACAAGAGCGTTCCGAAGAGGGTAGGAGTTGTGATGGACCCTACAACAGTTGTGACCTAAGCATCTATCATTGCATTGGAAGGTTTTATCAAACATGTCTGCGTATTCCTTATGCTTTTTCCATCGGAAAGTGCTCAGCTTTGTGTTCAATTCAAATACATAACCAAAATTTCTCAAACCAATTCCATAAAACTACAGACATAGGCAGATTTTAGCGATTGAAGGGATGATGAGGATCCAGCGGAATACGACTGTTCCGAAGTAGGTGATGAGCTGACACGGCTGGAGCGGAGTGGGGAACGATGGCGCGGAGCTCGTCTACGTGTATTCGCCTGCGACCAGCAAGCTATCGCGTATTCCCACCCTCACCATCACTTCCATCTCCACTATATCTTTTCTCTGCAGGCGACTGGATGGACGCTTCCGCTGCGTTAGATTCTTCTCCACGCTTGCAGGGGGAAAGGAATGAATTATGTCCTTCCTGTTGAACTGTTTGAAACCTGGAGCCTTCCAATGGTCAACGGGCGCAATCGAACAGCCTGTGCCCTGAAGCTGGGCAAAGGGAGTGGGATTGAAGGAAGCCTACGACTTGCGAGGCTGCCAGGGCTACCCGTGCCGTTACAAGAACGGGGAGTACCCGGATGACAGAGCTCCTGTGGATATCCATCTCCTGGACAGGGATTTTAGTCATTCTGGTTGGCGTCGCAACCAACTGGCCGTTATCCGCGTTGTATCCATCTCATCCTCTCTCATCACAGCCAAGGACAAAAACGAAGCCTTTGAGAAATACGATCCGGCCAGAGCTCACCGATTTGAGGACCTCATTCCATGCACTGGAAATGGATGCGTTGCTGTCAGGTTCTTCTGGAAGAGAAGTGTTTGAAGAAGTTATGCTGATTGCTGATAGGTACTCCTTGCGAGTGAGTGATGACGATGAGGTGGATGATCACTTGGAAATTGAGTCTACGTTCAATCATGGACCTTCCCATGGGCCGCCGGTCAATATGGCTTATTTTGCTCTAGCCACTATTTTGCTTCGATTACAGTTTCCATCGCCACGAAAGCCTACTAGGGGCCACCGAATGCGCATCCCAGATATGCCATCTGGAGTGGACTTTTGCATCACTATTCCTCAATATTTGGTTTACGTAGTCCTTGAAGTCGTACTGGCGTTATATCAACCAGCCAGTGCAAGTAATGCCGAGCGTTCCTGCAAGAAACGGAATCATCACCATTAATGATTTTGATGACGATTTCAATTCCCCTGATGATTTATGGTGATTTCAAGTTTCATTGATGCTGGAAGAGTATTTTTCTTAATTCGAATATTTTAAAAATTTGTCGAAAAAAGCAAAAAAAATCCTTCGAGCCGGATTTGAACCAGCGACCTATGGATGACTATGTTGCAACGCTACAGTCCACCGCTCTACCAACTGAGCTATCGAAGGTATACACCTGGCTGCGCAAAGTTCTGATTTCAACTAAGTTTTCCCGTCTAAAAGACATTCTCAATGCCCCAAAGAAATGCAATGAGCCCGTCTTTGACAAAATCAAGAGGCAAACGCAGCATAAATTGGCAGTCCCTAAACTAGATTGAAGCAGTGAGAGGAGTAAAAAAATGAGTGCAATGACTGGAATCATGATTGCTCCAAAGTAGAGTTTGGGAGAGCTAGAAAAGAGGCCAGGGAGGAAGGAAGAAGGGAATGGGCGGCGGCGGTGGTGGAGGCCAATCATCTCCGTCCGATTCACGGAAGCCCTTCGCGAACGGATTGCTCGCGATTTTCAGCTCCGTTATCTGCAATAACACTTTCTCTTTCGGTTTTCTTTTCTGTTTTAATTCAAGCTTTTGCTTCACAAATGGCAGGATGGAAAAAGAGAAGAGGAGAAAGGAAATGTGACTCGGTGATTCTGATAGGCGGTAACGGCCCAGAAGGCGGTGTTGGGGAAGGTGAAGGAGCGGGAGCTTCGAGAGTCCTCAGCCACGCCCTCCACCCTCACCGTCACCCGTGGCCGGTACCGGTGCATCGAATTCAGAATGCACTGCAAAATTGCCTCGCTTTCTTGTAGCCCATCTCATATTTGCTGGACATAAAGTGTCAAAGAATCGGACTGAAAAATTTTTGCTATTAGTTTCTCAAAGGAGATTGTGTTCAGATCTTTTTGGTATCAAATTTAGGCGTATGAGACTTAGTTAATGCGCAAAAACATCAGGAACAGAGATAAAGAGATGGAGGTGTTTTTGAGCGGATGCCAATTAGAGAGGAAACCAATTAGAGATTAAGAGAGCTTTAGTGAAAAGGTTGAAAGTCTCAGAAACGTGGTTGCCAAAAAATTTTGACCCCACTTTTTTATATTTTTTTCGAAACTAGACACAATTCTAAGACTTTTGATGGCCTGTGAGTGCTTAAAACTAAAAATTCGATTTTTGGCAAATTTTGGAATTTTGGAAAATGACCAAAATTTTAACTGCCTATAACTCATTTTTTTTTCTCAACCAATTTTTATGATCTTACCACCATTCGAACCGTCTTGACGAGAAGATTATTTTCTTTGTTTTGACCAACTCTTTACGATCAAACCCTGCAGAGCTATGTTCAAAAAACCTCTCTGCACAGATTTCGAAAATTCAGTTTTTTTGTAATTTTTTAAAAAAAAATTTCGTTTCCGCCAAACGAGACCCATTTTTTCTGAAAAATCAGGTCATTTTACATATACCTACCAATTCATGGCTCCGGAATCCGTGTTCCACCAGAGATATTTGAGGCTTAAAATGAAAACTTCCATTTTGCCCCTATGTTATAACATAGGCAAAAAATGGATGAAAAATGTTTTCTTTCAAAAATTCCATTTTTTGGCTCAGAAAATTTCTTTTGCCCCGTATATATCTAACTGTGTGGTTTTTAGTGCCGATTTAATGCTTGAGCCGTAAAACAGAGCATGAACTTTTCGTATGCCTATGTTATAGCATTGGGAAAAACAATGTCAAATTTTTTCCGCTTAGACGCTAAAAATGAGGCTAAAAACCACACAGTTAGATAAAGACGGGGCAAAATAAATTTTCTGAGCCAAAAAATTGAATTTTTGAAAGAAAAAATTGTTCATCCATTTTTCGCCTATGTTTGACATAGGGGCAAAATGGTAGTTTTCATTTTAAGCCTCAAATATCTCTCGTGGAACACGGATTCCGGAGCCATGAATTGGTAGGTATACGTAAAATGACCTGAATTTTCAGAAAAATGGGCCCCGTTTGGCAGAAACGAAATTTTTTTAACAAAATTACAAAAAAACTGAACATAGCTCTGCAGGGTTTGATCGTAAAGAGTTGGTCAAAAAAAAGAAAATGTTCTCCTCGTCAAGACGGTTCGAATGGTGGTAAGATCATAAAAAAATAAGTTATTGGCAGTTAAATTTTTGGTCATTTTCCAAACTTCAAAAATTTGCCAAAAATCGATTATTTAGTTTAAGCACGCACAGGTCACCAAAAGTCTTAGAATTGTGTCAAGTTTCGAAAAAAATATATAAAAAAAGGGGGTCAAAATTTTTCGGCAAGGGACTTTTGAAACTCAATAAAGCTCTCTTAAGGAGAGGAAAGGAGAGGAAAGGAAAGGAGTGGAAAGGAAAGATTAAGGAGGTTAGAGATAGAGGAAATCAATAAGAGATAGAAGAAACCAATTGGAGAGGGGCACTAACGAATCCGTTCTGGTCCAGCTGGTTGTTGGTGAGCTTGAGTTTGTCGAAAGAGACGATGCCGCGCTGCCAGTGACGAGCAGGAGCCGGGGAGTCAGGGTGGAGGTGCAGACGAGGCGGCAGTTCCGCGTCCCCAGCCCCAGCCACTACCCAAGTTGACTTGTGGAAAGAATACCTCAAAGCCTGCTGCATCACCCTCAATCTCCCTTTTTGATTTACTCTTTGCTATTAGAGATTGCAGTTCTTCGTCTTTCATTTCACAATCACAAGTAGCCTTAAAATTGAGTGAATCATTGTGATTATTGTTCAAAAAGCATACATTTTATCTTATTTATTTTCATTCACCATTTAGTCATGTCAACCAAATTTTTTTTCATGTAGTTGTGGCGGAAGAAAAGTTGGCCTGTAAAACCTCCATCGCTGAGCCTCCATAGGCACGAAGTCAACGAGGAGGCTGTAGTTGAAGCCTTCCTCCAAGCCGCGCACGCACACCTGCAGGGTTGGGAACATCCGCCTGAAAGAAGAGCAGCTTCTCAAGCCGATAATGGGCAGAGTGTCTGTTTGCTAACCTGCCGGCCTTGGTGACGATCATCTCCGTCCCATTCTCGTGGAACTTGGCCCACAGCTCCGAGCCCTCCAGTTGCACACTCGCCGATGCCAGCGACCGATGATAAGCCCAGTCAAACTTTGCCGCCTCTCCTTCCCCTAAACACCAGTCCTCACTCCACTCCTCCATTTCGCCTCTCATCCATTTTGCTCAATGACTATGCCACCACAAATCTCAAAGGCAAAGAGGTCAAGTTGAAAGCGAGTGGTGACGGGTTTTGGGGCTGTGTGCATCGTCGGCTTTGGCTCTGAGGTCGCGGATGGCGAAGGAGTTCCTCTTCCTACTCATGCTACCGTAGGGGTGGGGGGGTGGGGGGTAGTTTGTCTGGCTCTGCCGCTGAGGGCCTGGGGAAAGATTGGCGGTCGTTAGCGCTGCACAGGGGCGGAGTCCTCCTTCACCCCCCGCTCAACCCCATCTGGCCACCCCCACACACTCCGCTGTGAACAAATTGCCCGCAGGGGGAAGAAGGGCAGGCAGCCCCCTTTATATGGCTCAATATGCATCTTTACCGCCCCTCCCTTCGCATTCCCCTTCTCTACGCCCCAGCCTTTCTGCAGGTGGCCTCCAGAGTCCAGCCATCACTGGCTTCTCCCCCTCTCACCTCTTTCTTTCCCCATTGCCAGATGATGTGCCAGCGCCCCCACCCTCCCAGCCCTCAGGCCCAGATGTGCCTCCTCTCTCACCAACTCCGGTAGTCCTCAGCCCCTTC
>JASANA010010933.1:0-15179 GCA_030248095.1 Ptycholaimellus sp. GST1_10 | reverse complement strand
TTGCTTCGACGAAACCTGCGATGGCGTAGGCATTGAGGGCAGCCAACTGGGCCAGTGCCGCTGCATTGACGGCTACTTTCGTACTCGCACTACTCGTGAATGCCGTCCTAGGTTATCTATAGTTGTTTCCCCAAATTTATCTGATCATGGAATATTTCCCGGACCCTCCAGTACTTTTCCGGACTTTTCCAAAATTAGCACTTTTTTGAGGGCACTTTTTTGAATTCTGCCACAGTATGTTGAGGCCGAGACATTGGAAACTTGTGCCTACTTGATACTCCTGGTAGGGGACAAGCCCCTACTCCTGATGGGCATGCGCCAGATTAACTAGATTGATTCAAAAATGGCACATGGAAGTAAGATGAAGAACTTTTTTGAAAGAAGAGGAATTCTGTTAGGCCAATGAACTGTCGCCTGCGTTCGGAGGGGCCTCGGACGACAGCTGGTGTGCCGCGTCGAGACGTTACCTCCAGAAACCCTTCCACCTTCGTTCAGTCCAGCCGCCCCTCTTTCCCCACCTCCTCCGCCTGCCCGCCCTGCCCCGTCTGCGATGGTCCTCTCTTCTTCACCCCTGCCTTCTCTCCTCTTCGCCTATAGCCTCCATCTCCCTCACTCTTTCCAGAAGGACGCAACTGGCTGCCCGAGGAACAGTCCAGCAAAATCTACCGCGTCTACAACAACCTACGCAGTTTACTCACCCTTATTTTCCCCTTCAGTTCTCACTCCAGTTCATTTGATAGCTGATCACGTCCTTACTGTCGACTCCACCGAAACCGACCGCGTATGAGACAGCTTCAATTGTTGCCAGTGCTAGAGGCAGACAGAGCTGTGAGCAGGCAATGCGAGTGCTGCTGTACGAGTTTGAGGGCGAGGTGGGCAGGATCGCCAAGAACCTCAACTCCTTGCCTGTTCAGTGTCAACCTGGCATGCTTGAGCTTCGTCGCTTTCACAAGTTCCCAGAGAGCGGTTCAGTTTTCTCCTTTCCATTTATCGCTTTCGAAAGAAATTTTCCCATTTAGCGTTCAACTTGAAAATTGGCGTTCAGACAGATATAGTTTTCAAATCCAAAATACTAGCAATAGGCAATAGAGATTGCTGCTGCAGACCACCTGTATACAACGCAGAGGGTAGATGTGGAAATAGCGCAACGGGCTCTGAACTACACTGACGAAGGAAACCTTGGCTGGTGCATGAGGGAGGCGGGAAACTGCGGCGCCATCCTTCCTCTCCATCGCTTCTACGACTTCCAGAATATCAGTCCTTCCCTTCTTCATTCAAAGAAGACATGGAAGTTTAGAAACATATTTGGAGACCACTTCTATACGACGAAGGACTCGGTGGCCAGCGACCTACGCTCACGTCAGAATTGGATTGACGAAGGCATCGAATGCTATCTTTGGGATTGACTCCCAAAATGCATTGCCAGTGTCCTTAGTTGCATGTCTATCACAGGTAGAAAGGTAAGATAGATGAGTATGAGTCCTATCAATGGTAGAAGTGGTAAAACTCAAATTTGGCTAGCGCGAGGGAGCTAAGCGACCGTCAGCGCCTCGCCCCTCTTTTCAACTCAGGTGTACGTTTTGAGGGATAGTGCTATATTGCAAAACTGATAAGGTTCTTGTTCCTGACAAAAAACCCCAATCATTCGAATTCGTTTTGCATTGGAAAGAGCATCATCCAATTGCCCAAAACACCAAACAATTGCCAGAAAACGGCAGAACTCTAGAGAAAATCACTCAAAACCGAATTCAATCACTATATAGAGCGATCATGTCCTAAGCATTTTGTTGTAGATCCCCTGCTGAGCTAAGTGGGCTCTAAACGCAATCAAGATAAGGATCTGGTGGGCGATGGGATGATTTCAGTGTGCGTAACCCCCCACTGAGCAGCGCTGCCTATAAAAGAGGCTCAGTTCATCAGTTGTCAGAAATGGAGAAGAAGCACAAGAATCGACATCCCCACCAGCAACCGTGGCCCCAGCGCGACGGGGCCTTTTGAGATTGGCCGGCGCTGGGGTACATGTGGTGTGCTTGGTGTCGAGAGAAGAAGAACACTGCCAAGAAGACTGCGCTCATCCTGGCTAGAGCTGGTGCAAGCTTTGCCTTTGACCTGTCCTAGCTCAGTCTATCGACAGGCATGGCAAAGTTTTCACCAGCTTCAGCCTCCACTTCAGCACAAGTCACTGAGCCAATTCCTCAGTGCTTATTCCCTGCATGTGGTGTTGGTGGATGTTTGCCCTGAGTCAGCCCGCGTTAATACGAACCATGGAGGATGATGCCAGTATCTTTAACATGGAGGCTCAACTCGGGGGTAGCTGGGGAGGGGGCACGGATTTGACCTTTTCAAAAATCGCAAATTGGCTTCATTAAAATGGCCATATCTCAGCCCCAATACCACCAATTTTGATGATCTTTTTTTTAAAAAAATGCACGGAATTTGTTCTTGCCAATGAAATAATTTGTGTTCCGCGGTGTCTTTTTACTGAGCGCTTAGAAGGAAAAGATTGAGGGTGCATTTAAATTTTTGCTCCGGGCGAGTGGCCGAGTGGTCTAAATGGCTGTCTGTAGCCGTTTACATGCCCGTCTGATATGCGAAGTTATGCGTCATCGGGCCTGGTTAGTACTTGGAATCTCCTTCCAAGGATAATAAACGGGACCATTTGAATGTCTTAAATAGTACTCAAGGTACTGCCAAGCATGGCTGTACAAAAATATGACATAGTTTTGCATTTTTTGCTTTCTGCTGTGTAAAAGTGTTTTACCTCTATGTATCACCTCTATTTCAACCGCATCCGCTACCCAGTTTATCAGAGTTACAAAATGAATATATTAATTAAAGCTTTAAAATGGGTTTCTGAGGTGAAAGGTCAAATCAAGTCCTTGACATTGATTATGGGCTTAGTTGAGCGTCCACTCTACCAAAGCTGGCAATCATCGTCCATGTACGAACCGTACGGCATCCGAGGCCGGGAGCTTGCTGACTTGGGGAAAACATTTGCTGCATCACATGTGCACGCACATTGCAGTGCTTAGTTCCCTTGTTTGTCTCAAATTGCGTTTTACACTATTCTTTTAAAAGAGGCAAATGCATGAAAAAATGCCAACTTTGTTTTGTTGGACCCATGCTGCCCACTTTCAATCAGTGATATTTCAAAAGAGGCAGCATGAAAAAAGCACCTACTTAGCCATGCAGCCCAGTCCCTCGTCCTTCCCGCCATGTATGAAGATCGAACTTGCTTAACACGTTATAAATCATTTATAATCTTCTTGTTCCATGTTCCCGCCCTTCCCTCCCTCGTCCTTCCCGCCCTTCCCTCCCTCATCCTTCCCGCCCTTCCCTCCCTCATCCTTCCCGCCCTTCCCTCCCTCATCCTTCCCTCCCTCATCCTTCCCGCCCTTCCCTCCCTCATCCTTCCCGCCCTTCCCTCCCTCGTCCTTCCCGCCCTTCCCTCCCTCGTCCATCCCTCCCTTCCCTCCCTCATCATTCCCTCCCTTCCCTCCCTCCTCATTCCCTCCCTTCCTTCACTCCTAATTCCCTCCCTTCCCTCCCTCCTCCTTACCGCCCTTCCCTCGCTCCTCCTTCCCGCCCTTCCCTCCCTCCGCATTCCCTCCCTTCCCTCCCTCCTCATTCCCTCCCTTCCCTCATTCCTCCTTCCCGCCCTTCCCTCTTCAACTGCTGCATCATCACGTGCACGCACATTGCAGTGCTTTTAATCTTGCTTGCTCTGATTTTTTTCCGTGCAATGATCCTTCAAAAGAGGCTATGGCATGAAAACAACTGACCCATGCTGCCCACTTTTTAACTTAGCTGCAAACTGCTGCTATGACTTCCCGCCCTTCCCTCTCCTCCCGTCCTTCCCTTTCCTCCTGTCCTTCCCTTCCCTCCCGTCCTTCCCTTCCCTCCCGTCCTTCCCTTCCCTCCCGTCCTCTAAGTAAAATCTGCTGAGCCACCTGTGTTTTGTTTTAGCAAGCACTGAAATGAGCTACTGAATTGCATACTAAAACAAAATGCAATTGTTTTAGAAGCAGATTTCACTGGTAGTAGATGTGTTTCGTTTTTTTTGAATTGTCCATTGTACCAGATACTTATAAGTACGGCAGATCACTTCGTTAAAGTAATGATTGTTTTGATGCAGAGCGTTCGAAACACATCTCAGCTTGGGCAGCTTACATTCCTTGATTGAAACAAAAGCGAAGATTAAAAAGACGGGTGCCATAAAATTGATTTGCAAGCCCGCCACAACGGCTCTCTCGTCTTTGCAAGCATACACTAGACCAGCATCGGGCGGCTACGGTAGCTGCACTCGGCGCATTTCATCACGGAGGAAAGCATTTCCTTTCTCCCTCCACTCAGCGGCAGTACAAGAATGAAGACAGATATTGAACCACCGCCAGCCGACATGAACCAGGCGCATTCCGCTCTCTCCGCACTCCAAGCCTGGAATGCCAAAAGCAAAGGTATGCCCTGGGCTTGTCTAGGCCAAATGGGGAAAAGTAGGAGCTTGCAGAGGGCAAAGCGCTGTTTGGCGACGAAACGGGGGCCCTGCAGCTGCTCATCGTTCTCAAGCACCCGCCCAGCCATCTCAGCTTGTCCATTCACAAAGTGTACGCCAATTACACTTCACTTCAAGCTCGTGCGACATTTCTTTTCATGCGGATGGCCTTGGGATTGCAGAAAGCTGCCGCACAGCTACCGCTCGGTGGAGAAGACGTCAGTGTGTCTGCTGGTGAAGGACCTGGACCGAGACCGCTTCCATCCGGACGTGGATAAGGACGCCCGCGCCTTCCACGACTTCCTCACCTTCCACAAGAACATCCGCCCCGGTCTCATACGACAGGTTGCATACCTCATGCCCTTTCTCTTTCCTCCAATTCTCAACCGCTGCTACCGGCAGATCATCTCTCTGCGACAGCTGAAGCGTGAGTACAAGACGTTCGAGGCAAAGCGAGCACTGGCCACCGCCCACGACCTTTTCCTCGCCGACGATCGCATCCTACGAGAGGCACACCGGAACCTTGGACGCCAGTTCCAGACGGCCAAGAAGTCCCGCTTCCTTGACTATCTTGTCTTGCAAAGCCTTGTGGGGTTATTGAGGCTGCCGATGGGTGTGAACGTGACGAGCGGGAATGTGGGAAAGCGACTGGAGGAGATGCTGAGCGTTTCGCCGCTCGTCCTGCGGAAGACCTCCACTAGGCTCACTCTACGCCTCGGCTCTATCGGCCAGGATATCCAGCACCTACTCGCCAATACCCATGCTGCCTTCCAATATCTACGGTTGCACCCTCTTTCTTCTGCCACCTTTCTTGCATCACAGCCCAAATCATGGAAGGAAAGGTGTGAAAGAAAGAATGGCTTTGAGAGAGAAGCTGCCGGGTGGGTGGGCCAACGTTCGCTCTCTGCACCTTCGACTCGCGGACCCCGCGTCCCCGACCCTCCCCATCCACATGCACTCAGCCAAGGCCGCCCCAGACATCATCCCAGCTCCCAAGCCGAAGCCAGCGCCTGTGGTCCCCTTTCTTCCAGCCTTTCCCCTCTCTACTGGCTACGAGAAAAAGAATTGTAGGAAGATGAGCTGTCAACGATGCCAGGTCACCGGGTTCGCGTACACTACGACGGACGCGTGGAGCTCATCGACTCTCGTTTCCTTTCCTTTGTCCGAGTCATGGCTTTTGAAACACTACTGAGACTGGCAGATGGAGATGTGGTGGCTGGTCCAAAAGCTGGCCTCACCAAAGTTGAGAGGCGTAAGCTCAAACGACGCAAAATTTCGGTTACCTCCCGCTTAATGGTATTTTAGCTCATACTCAGTCATATTTGCAGAAGAGTAAAAAGGAAGGCAAGATTGAGGAAAAGGTTATATTCTTCGAATGTTTTCATTTATGCCCAGTTTAACCCCGTTACAGAGCAAAGAAGCAAAGATAGAGAAGAAGGCGGAAATCAAGCAAGAATAGTGAATCCATTGCTGTCAATCTGCTTCCATCTTTTTCGCGGGCTTACATTCGTTGCTGCCAGAAATAAGAGCCACAATGGTGTCCACTGTACATCATCAGAGCAGAGATCAGAAAAGGGGAGACTATCTGATCCAGCTTTGGGCAGACAATAGGGCAGTGCTTGGATTGAGGCATTGTGAAGTTGGCGGGCGTCTTCAAGGACTGTGCGTTGGGGGGCGTGGGGGTAGAAAGAGAGAGAGATTGAGGCGCAAAACGGGGGCGGAGAGGCGAGAGGGTATGGCAGGGGGGACAAAAGGGTAGTAGGCGAGAGGGTCGCGGCGTTCCCTAGAAGGATTGTGAGTGTTCATGTGTGAATGGTGCTAGCCGAAAAAAGGGCCACCCTTCGGCCACTTCAAGTTTGGGGGCAGCCTGGCATCGTCGGCTGCCGCCACTCTACCCCGCCTGACATGAAGGACCAACTTTCCCTCCTGCTCCTTCCAGCCTTCGCCACCCTGGCTGCCAGCCAATGTAAGTAGGAGCTTATGGGGGTATTAGGCTACTTAGCCGTTGGACTGTTGAGTTTGTGGAGGAGGTCAGGATGTATGTCGCAGCGGGGCCTGCTACAATATCTACTGCAATGGTCGTCAAGAGGTTGCCTTTTGAAAACCTTTGCAGAGCAGCGAAAGCGAAATGTGGAGGGTGTTCAGGCAGTGTACCCAGGACAGTGCAAGTGTCGCTTCAATTTCAAGAAAAGAATGGGCGCTGGCTGTGTACCAGCAACTCAGTGCCAAGGTTATCGCTTCTCTTGCCTCTTTTGCATTATTTTATTACAGCCATTTGCAGGAAGGGCTTTGGGCATCAATGCTTTCACAAGACCGAGGCAGCCTGCCTACAACCAAGTTCAGTAGATCAACAATTTTAAGCAAACTGAAAAAACGTTGTTTTCAGTTTCAACTGTCCCAGAGCAATCGCTTTCCTCAGACTGGCGGTGCTCAGTTCAGCGCTCGTGGGAACTATCCCTACTCCAACCTGCCCAGCCCCAGACCAGGCCTCGGCCCCGGCCTCCCCACCTACCCCTATAACACTGCCTTCACCGGCACTGGCAACGGCTTTGTGCTCTCTTCTTGCTTTCTAAATTGCTGACCTCAAATAGGAAGCTAATGGATTGCAGCCGGCAGTGAGGGAGCAGGTGGTTGTGCCAACTGGCGGACGACCCTCCCCTTCTACTCCATTCCTACCCTCAGGATCAGGACCCAGTCCACTGAGACCCAATCCCATGCCACTACCTGCCGGGCCCACCACCAATGTCATCCCCAGCAGCATTATTCCGGTCAGCTTAAGTGGCTCCTATGGACGATAGGGTGAACAGAAAGCGTGTCATTGCAGCCTGACAATGGCATCGCACCCGGTCAGGTGATACAGGACATATTCGGCAACTACAGTAGCTTTCGTCTGCCATGTCTTGTCAAAGAGTACAAAAATGGAATGAATGCAGTTCCTCTGGACAGTCTTCGCAATCTGCGGGAGTTCTACTCCATGTACAATCCAGTGGCAGGTGGGCGAAAATGGTGCTTTGGGCCTTGGATGATTGAAAGAGGGACGGGTGCAGTGAACCACCTGTACACGATGTACCCGGGGGAGGTGACGGAGGCGATCAGGGGCCTGGGCGGCTTCCAGTTGGAGGAGCCGATCGGTCGAATCGCTCCCAACGCTTCCGTCCTCCTCCAGCCCTGCCCCTTCCTCCTCCCTCTCAGAAGATTCTACTCATCCATCAACTGTTTCCTCTCTCCATCACCTACCACCTATTGCAGTAGAGTAGGTGAGCTGTGCAAATTTGCAGCCGACCACTTCCAAACCTCTCGACCGGAAGACCAGGCACGGGCGGTAGGGGAAGGCTATGTGGCGGAGGGGGACAGTGGCTACTGCGTCAGCTACCCCCAGTGCGGTGCCACCGTCCCACTGCACCGCTTCTGGCTTGAGGATGGAGGCGGTTAGTTTATTCAATCTAGAAGATCAGGCACGGGCGGTGGGGGAAGGCTATGTGGCGGAGGGGGACAGTGGCTACTGCGTCAGCTACCCCCAGTGCGGTGCCACCGTCCCACTGCACCGCTTCTGGCTTGAGGATGGAGGCGGTTAGTTTATTCAATCTAGAAGATCAGGCACGGGCGGTGGGGGAAGGCTATGTGGCGGAGGGGGACAGTGGCTACTGCGTCAGCTACCCCCAGTGCGGTGCCACCGTCCCACTGCACCGCTTCTGGCTTGAGGATGGAGGCGGTTAGTTTATTCAATCTAGAAGATCAGGCACGGGCGGTGGGGGAAGGCTATGTGGCGGAGGGGGACAGTGGCTACTGCGTCAGCTACCCCCAGTGCGGTGCCACCGTCCCACTGCACCGCTTCTGGCTTGAGGATGGAGGCGGTTAGTTTATTCAATCTAGAAGATCAGGCACGGGCGGTGGGGGAAGGCTATGTGGCGGAGGGGGACAGTGGCTACTGCGTCAGCTACCCCCAGTGCGGTGCCACCGTCCCACTGCACCGCTTCTGGCTTGAGGATGGAGGCGGTTAGTTTATTCAATCTAGAAGATCAGGCACGGGCGGTGGGGGAAGGCTATGTGGCGGAGGGGGACAGTGGCTACTGCGTCAGCTACCCCCAGTGCGGTGCCACCGTCCCACTGCACCGCTTCTGGCTTGAGGATGGAGGCGGTTAGTTTATTCAATCTAGAAGATCAGGCACGGGCGGTGGGGGAAGGCTATGTGGCGGAGGGGGACAGTGGCTACTGCGTCAGCTACCCCCAGTGCGGTGCCACCGTCCCACTGCACCGCTTCTGGCTTGAGGATGGAGGCGGTTAGTTTATTCAATCTAGAAGATCAGGCACGGGCGGTGGGGGAAGGCTATGTGGCGGAGGGGGACAGTGGCTACTGCGTCAGCTACCCCCAGTGCGGTGCCACCGTCCCACTGCACCGCTTCTGGCTTGAGGATGGAGGCGGTTAGTTTATTCAATCTAGAAGATCAGGCACGGGCGGTGGGGGAAGGCTATGTGGCGGAGGGGGACAGTGGCTACTGCGTCAGCTACCCCCAGTGCGGTGCCACCGTCCCACTGCACCGCTTCTGGCTTGAGGATGGAGGCGGTTAGTTTATTCAATCTAGAAGATCAGGCACGGGCGGTGGGGGAAGGCTATGTGGCGGAGGGGGACAGTGGCTACTGCGTCAGCTACCCCCAGTGCGGTGCCACCGTCCCACTGCACCGCTTCTGGCTTGAGGATGGAGGCGGTTAGTTTATTCAATCTAGAAGATCAGGCACGGGCGGTGGGGGAAGGCTATGTGGCGGAGGGGGACAGTGGCTACTGCGTCAGCTACCCCCAGTGCGGTGCCACCGTCCCACTGCACCGCTTCTGGCTTGAGGATGGAGGCGGTTAGTTTATTCAATCTAGAAGATCAGGCACGGGCGGTGGGGGAAGGCTATGTGGCGGAGGGGGACAGTGGCTACTGCGTCAGCTACCCCCAGTGCGGTGCCACCGTCCCACTGCACCGCTTCTGGCTTGAGGATGGAGGCGGTTAGTTTATTCAATCTAGAAGATCAGGCACGGGCGGTGGGGGAAGGCTATGTGGCGGAGGGGGACAGTGGCTACTGCGTCAGCTACCCCCAGTGCGGTGCCACCGTCCCACTGCACCGCTTCTGGCTTGAGGATGGAGGCGGTTAGTTTATTCAATCTAGAAGATCAGGCACGGGCGGTGGGGGAAGGCTATGTGGCGGAGGGGGACAGTGGCTACTGCGTCAGCTACCCCCAGTGCGGTGCCACCGTCCCACTGCACCGCTTCTGGCTTGAGGATGGAGGCGGTTAGTTTATTCAATCTAGAAGATCAGGCACGGGCGGTGGGGGAAGGCTATGTGGCGGAGGGGGACAGTGGCTACTGCGTCAGCTACCCCCAGTGCGGTGCCACCGTCCCACTGCACCGCTTCTGGCTTGAGGATGGAGGCGGTTAGTTTATTCAATCTAGAAGATCAGGCACGGGCGGTGGGGGAAGGCTATGTGGCGGAGGGGGACAGTGGCTACTGCGTCAGCTACCCCCAGTGCGGTGCCACCGTCCCACTGCACCGCTTCTGGCTTGAGGATGGAGGCGGTTAGTTTATTCAATCTAGAAGATCAGGCACGGGCGGTGGGGGAAGGCTATGTGGCGGAGGGGGACAGTGGCTACTGCGTCAGCTACCCCCAGTGCGGTGCCACCGTCCCACTGCACCGCTTCTGGCTTGAGGATGGAGGCGGTTAGTTTATTCAATCTAGAAGATCAGGCACGGGCGGTGGGGGAAGGCTATGTGGCGGAGGGGGACAGTGGCTACTGCGTCAGCTACCCCCAGTGCGGTGCCACCGTCCCACTGCACCGCTTCTGGCTTGAGGATGGAGGCGGTTAGTTTATTCAATCTAGAAGATCAGGCACGGGCGGTGGGGGAAGGCTATGTGGCGGAGGGGGACAGTGGCTACTGCGTCAGCTACCCCCAGTGCGGTGCCACCGTCCCACTGCACCGCTTCTGGCTTGAGGATGGAGGCGGTTAGTTTATTCAATCTAGAAGATCAGGCACGGGCGGTGGGGGAAGGCTATGTGGCGGAGGGGGACAGTGGCTACTGCGTCAGCTACCCCCAGTGCGGTGCCACCGTCCCACTGCACCGCTTCTGGCTTGAGGATGGAGGCGGTTAGTTTATTCAATCTAGAAGATCAGGCACGGGCGGTGGGGGAAGGCTATGTGGCGGAGGGGGACAGTGGCTACTGCGTCAGCTACCCCCAGTGCGGTGCCACCGTCCCACTGCACCGCTTCTGGCTTGAGGATGGAGGCGGTTAGTTTATTCAATCTAGAAGATCAGGCACGGGCGGTGGGGGAAGGCTATGTGGCGGAGGGGGACAGTGGCTACTGCGTCAGCTACCCCCAGTGCGGTGCCACCGTCCCACTGCACCGCTTCTGGCTTGAGGATGGAGGCGGTTAGTTTATTCAATCTAGAAGATCAGGCACGGGCGGTGGGGGAAGGCTATGTGGCGGAGGGGGACAGTGGCTACTGCGTCAGCTACCCCCAGTGCGGTGCCACCGTCCCACTGCACCGCTTCTGGCTTGAGGATGGAGGCGGTTAGTTTATTCAATCTAGAAGATCAGGCACGGGCGGTGGGGGAAGGCTATGTGGCGGAGGGGGACAGTGGCTACTGCGTCAGCTACCCCCAGTGCGGTGCCACCGTCCCACTGCACCGCTTCTGGCTTGAGGATGGAGGCGGTTAGTTTATTCAATCTAGAAGATCAGGCACGGGCGGTGGGGGAAGGCTATGTGGCGGAGGGGGACAGTGGCTACTGCGTCAGCTACCCCCAGTGCGGTGCCACCGTCCCACTGCACCGCTTCTGGCTTGAGGATGGAGGTGGTTAGTTTTTTCTTCTAGCTCGGCAATTCCTTGGGAAAACCGAATCCAACATTTTAATCCTATAGAATATAGTTGAGCTCCATTATCGAATCAGGTTTCGAAACTTCTAAATTTGTATTACAGCCTAAGTGCGATGCTTTTTACCTCCTAAATGGAGCATTTTTATTCAAAAACTGCTTTGTTGTCTTTTTCTTCATCACTCTGACGAAGGTTTTGAGAAAAGCCCAAGGGCAGCAAAAATGATTTGGTTTTATGTGCTTCAGTGGGGGCGATTTTGCTGCTTATGGCATCATATTCATCAAAAAGCTGAGTGTTAAAGCCGGTAAGGAAATAAGCCGGTTCTAAGAGAGAAAATTTGTTCCTTAGAAAGCACTCTTTAAAAAGGTCTATAATGAGCTTATAAGCGGAAAAAGTAGAAATTTGCAGACCACATGTTTGTGACGGATCCGCGGGTGTTCGAGGAGCTGGTTAGAAGTGGTGGCGTTTCCCCTGCCACCAACGCCAACAACATCAATAGTCGGCGTATTTGGAGATACGAGGGCGTCGATTGCTATATTTGGCCTAATTTCTAGTCCCCTTTCTTCAGTAAAGCTATTATTTGTTTTTGAAATTAGCGTTTGATTTTGCTGTTGGATAGATTACAAAAGCAATCGTCCCTTAAATCGCGATGAAGATGATGGTAACTCGCATTTTCAACGATTTGCTTATTTTCTTTGGTTGAGACTTGTTTGGTGTTCCTGGTTAAAAATAAAGTTCTAATGACGTAAGCTTTCGTGCTCAAATCTTACATACAAATGCATTCTAAGAATAACGCTGTATTTGAATAAACAACCCAAGGGTTAGCTTAACACATAGTTTCGAGAGTTAGCGGCCATGCAATCAAGTCGGTCGCTACTTTCATGCAATGGCAGCTGCTCATATTATAAATTAAAAAAACGTTTGCTGTCGAATGCTTGATGTCATATAATCTCGTTTGTGGCTGCGGATGGAGAGAGTGAGAAAGAAAGACAATCTAACGCAGCAGGAAGGAAGTGGGGAAAGGCAAAGAGAGCGCATAATACGCAAAGGCATGAGCAGAGTTGAAGCTTGTTATCAGGACGAAGCAGAGAGGGGGTGTGGCCAGGTCACGAGGAAGTGGAGCATGTCATCAGAAATGGCGTCATTTCATTTCCGCGCGGGTATTAAAAGGCCCTTGAGCCTTTCACCTGGCCTCAGACAGTCGGTTTTCGGAAAGAGATGCGGATGGAGGAAAGCGGGAAGCAGATCCGTTGCTTCGGGCCGGGCCTCGCTAAGCGTGGCGTCCAACGCTCTGTTCCCACCGGCTTTTGCATCATGACCGATGGTAAAATGCTTAAAAATCACACTTCCTAAATTGCAAAACTCCAGTTAAGCTCATTTGTCTTTCAATACCATTGAATGTTCGCGTTCGCTGGCAAAAATTACCCTTTCTTTGAATGGAACCAACAGAGACGGCAATGTTCCGAAATAGTAAAATAAATTTGAAAAAGTAGGAAAATGAAGTGGTCTGCAGAAGGGGTGGGGAACCTCCGCGTGCTGATCATGGACCAGGCCTACTTCCAGCTGCCCACCGCCCTGCACCGTCTGACTGGGAACTCATTCCGCGTAGCCTATACCCCGCCTGCCAGCTCCCGACACCTCACCATCCTCGTCGCCGAAGAGCGAGACGACGGACTCGCCACTGCCGCTGCCAACCCCTACAGAGTCCTTCTCGACTAATCCTTGCTCTTTCCCTCTCCCTGCCCCATTCCCTTTTCTGCCTCATAACCAGTGCAATGCCTCACTCTGATAGTTTCGATTCGCTTTCTTGGCTTTAAATTGACCGGGTGATGTCTTGTTCAACAATTGTGCTGCTCAAAACATTCTTTCATTCTACCACTAGTGAAGCATCAAACACTTCTATTGCAGTCGTGAAAAGCAAACACAATACCTTAGACGATAAGGGGCCCTGGCGACGAGAAACGCGCACTTGTTCTATCCTACAAAAATCGCGCATTTTAGTCAATACACCTGTTGCATTCAATTTTGGGGGAATAAAATGGAGTTTTCCTTGTGCTTGTTGCTTAATATTGTACAGCTGGGATCAAGTATATCAGTAGGTAGGTGCCTCTTCAAGAAAGGCCGTTGAACGAGTGTCAAAAATGAAGCTTTGATGAAGGAATAATTGGCGGCGGCATCGCTGGAACTTCAGCAGCCTATCGCCTCTCCCAAAGCGCCCACTTCGCGCCCAGCATTCATTTGTTTGAAGGTTTCAATTCAATTCATGCTTCTAGCACATATTGATTGAAGTCCAAGATTGCTATTGCACCGGCGCTTCGATTTAAAATCAATTGAGAACATGAAGCAAGCATCTAATCCCATTTTGTTACTAAATAAGGACGCTATAATTTGCATAAATTAGGTCAAGGTTGCAGGAGAAGAGATTCTGGGTGGGCGTTTGGCAACAGTAAAGGTAGAGGGGAAAGAATACGAGGCTGGCGGAAGCATCATCCATCCTGCCAACCGCCTCATGCTGGAGTACACTCGGCTTCTAGGTTCCTTCAGCTTCTCCATTGCTCAGAAATACAGGCCTTCGCTTTTCCTCACTTGAGGACTGTCGAAAAGAGACAGGCCCAACGAGCCGGGCTCCGAAGCAGTGCTGCACAACGGACGCACTGCTCTCCTCACGTAGCTCCCCAACTCAAGGCCAAGGCAGATAAGGAAAGGTGGGGGGCAGGTTCCCGGAGGAGGACGGCCTATGGAGTGGCTTGGTGACTATGTTCCGTCTGTTCCGCCGCTACGGGTGGGATCTCGTCCGCCTACACTGGCAAGTCCAGGGCTTCCTGCACAGCTTCTCCAGGTCATCAATAGGCTGACTAAGTTTTTTAGTACCCAACAAACCTCTTTGCAGTATTTACGAGGCTCTGGGGGCGAACAAAAGCTATGTGAGCGTGGAGGGGATGCTGGAGAGCATGCGCCCTGGATTCCCCGCTCTTCTGAATCGGACATTTGAGGTTTTTTCAGGCTTTTCTGACAGAGAAGAAAAATTGAAAGCAAATAATGGGTTGAATGGAAAAGGTGACAAAATGTCTGCAATTGCAGAACTATCTGCTCAAGGAGCTTGGAATCTCACCGTTGCTGGTACAGGAGCTGGCTAGAGTGGCTGTGCAAGCCAACTATGCCCAAGTTTGCCTTTTTCTTTGCTCAAATTAGCTAAATACACATTTTAGCTTAAAATTAGTTATTTTAACTCACGCATTTTTGAAATTTGAGAAAAAGGGTGGGAATTTGAAATTTTTAGGTGGGATTTTAATTGAAGGTGGAAAATTCAGTGACAGCGTTTGTGGGAGCAGTGGCGATAGCGGGAACGGAGGGTGGCCTCTGGTCAGTCAGCGGTGGTAACAGGTGGTTATATCTCTTAGTTCCAGGGTCAGTAAAATCCTAAACTGGTTGCATTTGCAGAAGGGTACCAGAAGGTCTTGCGGCCAAGTCTGGTGCCCGGGTTCACTTAGGATCCCGTGTAGCTCGTCTTTCCAAAATGGGTAAGCATCAAAAGACCATAGAGGAGGAAAGTTTAGCCAATGTATGAGGTTAAAAGGCAAGAGCTGGGAAGTGGAAGTAGTGTCGTCAGAAGGCAGCTTAAACTACACATTTGATTGCATCATCTTGGCAGCTCCACTGGAACGCGAGTCTGAATCACCAATTCGTTTCACCGGTCAACGAAGCTCATCCGAAAATGCTAAGAACTTATCAATGAACAGTGCAGGCTTTGATACGAGCAGATTAGAGGGAAACAGAGGCAAGTACCATAAAATGCATGCTACATTCGTCCAGGGCTTTCCCAGGTTGCTTGC